>CM062293.1:534426099-534647514 GCA_031216915.1 Pictodentalium vernedei
TAGGGGGTTATTGGCATATCCCAGACGCGATCGATTGGTGAAAGGTCTGGACATAGTGCTGGCTAAGGCAGTGTAGTGATGTTCTGCTCATGGAGGGACTCTGTAGAGACACGGACCCTATGTGCTCTTGCACTGTCATCACGGAAGATTAATCGACGGTCGTGACGTCGCGCAAATGGCACCACATGAGCTGCTAACATGTTTTCACGGTAGTATTGCTGCCCTGTAACATGCCAGTTGATGACCTGTAATGCTGCCCTGCTTGTCATAGTTATGCCTCTCCACGCCATAACCGATCCACGACCAAAACGATCGTGATGCCTAACGTTTACGTCTTGGTGTCGTTCGTTCCACCACCGCCGCACTCTGTTTCGCCTGTCGTGAAAGTCGAAACTGAACCTCAGTTCAACGGAAAACATGACGTTGCTCCACCGACGATTGTCCCAGCGCTGTCGTTCTCCACACCAATTACGCCTTGCTACGATGTGACGTTCAGTCAAACGTGGAATTATTCGGGGTCGCTGAGCGTACAAATTCCGGCTGTGTAGGCGATTTCGGATAGTCTTACCACTGACTCGCTCGTGCAGCTGTGTTCCAATTTCCGAGGCACTTTGATGGCGGTTACTTAATGCCGTGGTTCAGATGGAACGATCCTGAGTAGCAGTCGTCGCCATTGGACGACCTAACCGACGTCTGTCAACATTTCCTGTCTGACGGTAGCGTGACGACAGCCTGCTAATCGCTGATTGGGTAACGTTGAGAATGTGAGACACTTCAGTTTGTCTGTTGCCAACTTCCAGCATGCCAATGGCACGTGCACGTCCGTCACGTGTCAGTTTTCGCATACCTCAAAAATTACGTTTCGACCAGAAACTATTGATGAACAATTTTATACCAAGAAAAGAACGACGAGACCTCCGAAAAAGCCCGTCCAGTGAAAAAGAACCTTTCAAAACGTACCCTCAGATATTAACGGCGCTCGTGTGAAAAACCTGCACACAGTTTTCGTTGGCCGGTCACATTCATAATCCACACTGAACTTGGTAACATATTTATGTGTCTAATCACCCATATTCAATAACATTTTCCGAAAATGCCAACATCAGCTTGGATATCTCCTTATTGTTTTGAACAGTATATTTTCAGCACGCAAAGATCTGTTTTCGGGATAAAATAATGTTTCAAGCATATGCCAACTTGCAGAATAATGAGTTTCCTTGGTTTGTTCTCTCTCGCTCTCTTTCAGTCTCTGTCGTGTTTAACCCCTAGCACTCTGGTTGTGCAACAAAAGTTCCTCCAATCACTCTGTTTTGCTCCTGGTTAACAATGGAATTGACCAAATTATATCTTGTTTGACAGAGCTCTCTGAGCTCTGTCAAATAAGGTATATTTGGTTAAATATCAAGCTGCATTATGGGACATATTTACTGCAGAAAACTGTGCCATTTTGACATCAGTGTGCGGAGGGTTAACGTTAATTTTCTTTGGAAAAATATATGTTCTTTGAATCATCATTATCAAGGTATACCTTAAGTAGCGCGATGGCGTTGCGGTAACCGGTTTTCGTCAGATTATCGAAGTTAAGCAACGTCAGCCCGGTTAGTCCTTGGATGGGTGATCGTCTGAGCGATCGATTCGGACTCCCGCGGTGTATCCTTGGGCAAGGCACTTAACCCTGGTTGTCCACATGGGGGCACGATGACGCCGTGTACTAAGGCGTACTACACGCCGATGGTGCGCATGTCTTCAACCAATCTAACCCCGTCTGTGCTGCTGTGCGGAGTTACGATGTTGGGGAGCTGGCAATTGCACGTCGTTGCTCGGTGGTTTGCTTCGGGTACTCCGGCTTCATCCACCCGTAAAACTGGGACGGTCATGATTAGCCATTGTGCATAAGTATGTGACCTTAAACACCAACAAATAAATAAATGTATACCCTACCATCCACGATGGTTTTTAAGGTGTGTTAGTTCGTGTGAAGTGAATGGCATTATGATGATGAGGTAATGGGAGAATTTAATGAGCATCAAAATTATGAAGAACCACGATGTAAGTTTGTTCCCGACATCGTTTTCCCACTCAGACAGCCGACGTATCATTCAAAACAACTTCACTGGTTGGTGAATAATATCCAAAACATTGTTATATTTTTGCTTGTACAGCATCCGGGTTTAGCGTACTCGACTTTAGACAGCTAGATGTTGCCGCTGGTGTTCATGTTGCGAATCTGTTAGAGTCATTCGAGGAACATGTTAACCCTTTGAACACGGAAGACCACTTTTCCCATCCACAATTACGAGACGACACGACTTTATAAAGTAGTGGGGTGCTAATGGAATTTGTGCAGTAGAACAATCTAGATTCGCAACGGCTCCCACCCACCCACCCCCCCCACCCCCACGTAACAATTATAGACTCTACCATTCGACGGTTTTGACCTGGCAAGGAATATTATAATCCCTGGTGGGTACGGGTGTGGGATGGGAAAATCTCACCCTCGGGACAAGATATTTGGGCCAGACACGAGGCTTCACGAGGCTTTCCGAGTGTCTGGATCAAATATCCTGTCCCGAGGGTGAGATTTCCTTATCCCACCCCCGTACCCATCAGGGATTATTTACTCTCCCCCCTACTCCACACACACACCATACAGCGGTTACGTTAGCCAGAGGTAATCGGCAGTCACGTGCTGATATAATCAACTCATTTGGTATTCGTTGTTTTGAAAAACTAATGACACCATCGGAAAGAGCATGCAAAAGTTATGTATATATCAAAGGTATATACCACGAACTCAGTTGGGAACGGTGGCATCTTGGGGTCTAAAGAGTTTTAGAGCATCCGGCATTCTGATGACGTCATTATGAATTAGTTGGAAGCAAAAAACTGATACGATATGCGTAACGTCATAATAACGTTATAAATGTATAACGTCACGTGGGTGTGGTGGGATACATCTGTCTCTCCCTGCTATCTCACCCTTGACAGACGTATGCTACACGTGCAGTGGGGGTGGGGGTGGGGGGGGGAATATACTATCAGGGTTCAAAGGATAAACTATTTCCAACGTATCTGCCAAAGCCGGCTAGCTCAATTTCAGAAAATTCACCATTACATTGTTATTACATTTTAATTTTTTGTCACAAAACATAGCTCATGACACCTCGAAATCACTGAACTCATTCCAAAGAAGGTCATATGCTTTGTTTTTTTTGTTTTTTTTTTGGGGGGGGGGGGGTGGGTTGATACAAAACTTTAAAAACAGCAGTTATTGAAGAATTTTGTTAGCAGCTGTCCTCTGCTTTTCGTGTTAGGTAAAAGGTGCAATGCGTTAGAACTGAAGCATATCAACTCCGAATGTGCGAGGTTGTGTTATGGAGAACTGTTTCTCCATGAAGAACGTTTTACAAGTCACTCTCACGTCTGATGCCATGTTATATTTCAAGTTGTTATACTTTGTATTAAATTAACTGTTTCTCATCTCATTTCGCGCGCCACCGAGTTTCTGGTCGCGTTACAGTAAAACGACATGAACCGCGTTGAGTGCACATTATTTTGATAAGACTGATTACTGCTTGATCGTTCGCTCAATTACCACCACGTTTAATATCTTGCATTTGTCGGTAACACGTATGTAAGTAACTAACGGGAGATTAAAAAAATCGGTTTGAAATATATATCCCTATGGGAACCTGACTGACTTCTGGCGGAACGCAATTTACATCGTGTCACTAGCAGTGATAGTTTTACGGCGATAAACTGACAACGATAATAGATAAAAAATCTCACAGGAGGACGGGTGGAAAGCTGACATGTATACTGAGTCAAAAATGAAAGTATAATATAAACGAATGTGAATAAATCGCCTGAAGTATGAAATGTAATAGTTCTAATGTTGCTTGTTTGTGGAGAACAAGTCGTGCAAAGAGTTTAATGACATGTTGTTGTTGTCCACCCAACCGTATACAATTTTACTGCGGATTTCAAAATAGCACGTGCTACCCGCGAATGTCAAATTGAATGGGTGACCGACGATTTTCTTAGTGTTACCTTTTGCTAGAGAGCCTGGGTTACTGAGACAACACGCTAGTTTTTGTCTTCCGACATTTTAAAAACTGCCAAGGTTCACCGAAAATCAGAGGTTGCGTGCCATTGGTATGCATGAGACTGGGATACCTCCAGACGAGCTAGCTGCTGAGTTCGGATTCACCGTGGTCACCATTTACAGTCTCATTGACAGGTGTAGAACCACTGGATCAACTGCCGACCGACCGCGTTCAGGTCGACCAAGAGTGACGACCCATGCACAAGACCGACACATCAGGACGTCTCACTTGCGGGATCGCTTCCTTCAGGCGACGAGGACAGCAGCACTTACTCCTGGTAGAACTAACAATAGAATCAGTGCACATACTGTCCACAACAGACGCGCTGAAAACGGCATCCGAAGTAGGCGTCCATACCACGGACCAATCCTTTACCTTACCCAACGTCATCGTACCGTCAGAATGGAATGTGTACGTCAGCGTATTCGCTGGACTCGGCAGCGTTGGAGCACAGGTCTTTGTAATGATGAATCACGATTTTGTCTACGGCGCGCTGATCGTAAGGCAAGAGGGTGTCGCCGGCGAGGAGAACGGGTTTCTGCATGCGGGAATGCGACCGTTTCGGCGAGGGTAGTGTAAACATTTGGGCAGGAATTTCCTTGCACTATCGAACGCAGTTGATCATCGATGGTATTCTGAATGGACAGCGATATAGGGACGAAATTCTTGACACTGTTGTTGCCCCGTAGTTCAACGCTAACGGTGGACTGCAGTTATGCCTGCAAGACAATAGCCGATGACACGTGGCGCGTATCTGTCGTGACTTTTTTGAGAAGCAGAGCATCGATCTTCTTCCCTGGCCCCCACTTTCGCCTTTCGCCAGATTTGTCGCCAATCGAGCATCTTTGGGATCAATTGGACCATCGGGTACGAGTTCATGATCTTCAGACGTTAGGCGATTTGCGTAATGTTCTTAGGCAGGAGTGGAACGCAAGACCACAGTGTGACATTCAGAGACGTATCTGGTCTATGCGCCGTCGATGTTTTGCCATGCAAGTTGCAAACGGTGGACATACACGCTATTGACTGCACGTGTGAACTATTCATTTCACCCCATGTCTGAATTGCGACGTCCTGACGTGACACTGGCAACAATGAGAACATGAACTTATGCAAATTCATACAGCTAGACAAGAAATCTAAATTTATAATAATTTGTGTGGGAATAAAGTCGATAATACTGAAAAAAAAAAATGTTCCTCAAAGTTTATTAGGCTTTCTTTTTTTTTACTTATTTCAGATTAACCCTTTATCCAACGTAACGGTTAAAACCGGCCAGCGCTATTCACAAAAATCGCCAATTAATTTTCATTATTTTTTTCATTTTTTTGTCTCAAAAGCATAGATTATGGCCCCTCTTTGAAACGAGCTCGACGAGCTCGTTCCAATGAGGTGTCATAACCTATATTTTTGAGACAAAAAATGAAAAAATGAGTTATTCAAGAATTTTATTTTCATGTTTCGCCTGCTTTTCATGTTAGGTAAAGGGTTAAACTGTCTCCAATATTTCCCAGCCATGCTTTTAATTTGTCGCTAAGCCTCAAAGCTTCTCCGATGTAACTTTACCAAGAGATATATTATGTATGTGGCTTTTATACCGTGTTTGTGTGTACATAACAGAGAACGATTTTACTACTGAAATACGACCAATTGTCCCTATTTGGCATTCTCTCTTCTACCTAAAAGCACTGTTACTGAATCACACCACCGCAAACTCATTTCTTAAGGTGGTAGCTGTGGGCCGTAGCAGTAACAGTCATTTATGTCTCCTCTGCGCCTGAACGCGCATTCTTTTTCAGCCTCATTTTAATGTTTGTAAGTAACATTTAGTAAGGTAATGTATAGACTAAATGCAGTTCAGTCTTGACAAATCGTGGAAACGTTACCTTGAAAACGCTATTAATTTTTTCGTGTTTCAATTTATTTATTTCAGTCGATTTAAAAGACGAGTTGGATCGAGAAATTAGTATGTCTTTTCCGACCGGTTTGATAAAAATGATAAGAAACAGGAAACGAAAAGGCTTAATTAAATGTCGAGTAGAAGGATCGAAGCGAGCCAAGGGCGATGTTCTAGTTTTCCTTGATAGTCATATGGAAGTCAATATTGATTGGTGAGTGCGTGATAACTGGGTGAGTTATACGTATATTTGAAACTTACGAAATTAATACGATCGAGAAAGTTAACAAAAAAGTAGATACAACTTGGGGGATACACTTTATCTTTTTTTGAAGACAGAACATTAAAATAGCGGGCTCATTTTCAGTCAGAAAAATAAAATAGCGGACCCAAGATCGGTCAGAAAAAAATGAAATAACGTGTTCATGGTCTGTCAGAAACATGAAATGAAATAGCGAGCTTATAGTCCGTCAGAAAAAAATAAAATAAAATGGCGGACTCTTGGTCAGTCAGAAAAAATAAAATAGCGGGTCCATGGAGAGTCAAAAAAAATAAATAAATAAAATAGCATGGTCGCGGTCAGACAGAAAAATAAAAAACGGGCTCATTGTGAGACAGAAAATGTGGGCTCGTGGTCAGTCAGAAAAATAAAATAAAATAATGGGTTCATGGTCAGCCAGATAACTAAAATAGAGAGCTCATGGTCATACAGAAAAATAAAATAAAATAGCGGACTCGTGGACGGTCATACATATAGAATAGAGGGTTGATGGTCAGTCAGAAAAATAAAATAAAATATTGGATTATGGCCAGTCAGAAAAAAATAAAATAGGGTGCTGATGGTCAGTCAGAAAAATAAAATAAAATATTGGATTATGGCCAGTCAGAAAAAAATAAAATAGGGTACTGATGGTCAGTCAGAAAAATAAAATAAAAGAGCGATCAGAAGAATAAAATAGCGTGTTCATTGTCTGTCATAAAAATAAAATAGCTTGCTGATGGACTGTCATAAAAATAAAATAGCTTGCTGATGGACTGTCATAAAAATAAAATAGCTTGCTGATGGACTGTCATAAAAATAAAATAGCTTGCTGATGGACTGTCATAAAAATAAAATAGCGTGTTCATTGTCTGTCATAAAAATAAAATAGCTTGCTGATGGACTGTCATAAAAATAAAATAGCTTGCTGATGGACTGTCATAAAAATAAAATAGCTTGCTGATGGACTGTCATAAAAATAAAATAGCTTGCTGATGGACTGTCATAAAAATAAAATAGCTTGCTGATGGACTGTCATAAAAATAAAATAGCTTGCTGATGGACTGTCATAAAAATAAAATAGCTTGCTGATGGACTGTCATAAAAATAAAATAGCGTGCTCATGGTCAGTCATAAAAATAAAATAGCTTGCTGATGGACTGTCATAAAAATAAAATAGCTTGCTGATGGACTGTCATAAAAATAAAATAGCTTGCTGATGGACTGTCATAAAAATAAAATAGCTTGCTGATGGACTGTCATAAAAATAAAATAGCTTGCTCATGGTCTGTCATAAAAATAAAATAGCTTGCTCATGGTCTGTCATAAAAATAAAATAGCTTGCTCATGGTCTGTCATAAAAATAAAATAGCTTGCTGATGGACTGTCATAAAAATAAAATAGCTTGCTCATGGTCTGTCATAAAAATAAAATAGCTTGCTCATGGTCTGTCATAAAAATAAAATAGCTTGCTCATGGTCAGTCATAAAAATAAAATAGCGTGCTCATGGTCAGTCATAAAAATAAAATAGCGTGCTCATGGTCTGTCATAAAAATAAAATAGCGTGCTCATGGTCAGTCATAAAAATAAAATAGCGTGTTCATTGTCTCTCAGAAAAATAAAATAGCGTGTTCATGGTCTGTCATAAAAATAAAATAGCGTGTTCATGGTCTGTCATAAAAATAAAATAGCTTGCTGATGGACTGTCATAAAAATAAAATAGCTTGCTCATGGTCTGTCATAAAAATAAAATAGCTTGCTGATGGTCTGTCATAAAAATAAAATAGCGTGCTCATGGTCTGTCATAAAAATAAAATAGCGTGCTCATGGTCTGTCATAAAAATAAAATAGCGTGCTCATGGTCTGTCATAAATATAAAATAGCTTGCTCATGGTCTGTCATAAAAATAAAATAGCGTGCTCATGGTCTGTCATAAAAATAAAATAGCGTGCTCATGGTCTGTCATAAAAATAAAATAGCTTGCTGATGGTCTGTCATAAAAATAAAATAGCGTGCTCATGGTCTGTCATAAAAATAAAATAGCTTGCTGATGGACTGTCATAAAAATAAAATAGCTTGCTGATGGACTGTCATAAAAATAAAATAGCTTGCTGATGGACTGTCATAAAAATAAAATAGCGTGCTCATGGTCTGTCATAAAAATAAAATAGCGTGTTCATTGTCTCTCAGAAAAATAAAATAGCGTGCTCATGGTCTGTCATAAAAATAAAATAGCGTGCTCATGGTCTGTCATAAAAATAAAATAGCTTGCTGATGGTCTGTCATAAAAATAAAATAGCGTGCTCATGGTCTGTCATAAAAATAAAATAGCGTGCTCATGGTCACTCAAAAAAAAATAAAATAGCGTGCTCATGGTCTGTCATAAAAATAAAATAGCTTGCTGATGGTCTGTCATAAAAATAAAATAGCGTGCTCATGGTCACTCAAAAAAAAATAAAATAGCGTGCTCATGGTCTGTCATAAAAATAAAATAGCTTGCTGATGGTCTGTCATAAAAATAAAATAGCGTGCTCATGGTCTGTCATAAAAATAAAATAGCGTGCTCATGGTCACTCAAAAAAAAATAAAATAGCGTGCTCATGGTCTGTCATAAAAATAAAATAGCTTGCTGATGGTCTGTCATTAAAATAAAATAGCGTGCTCATGGTCACTCAAAAAAAAATAAAATAGCGTGCTCATGGTCTGTCATAAAAATAAAATAGCTTGCTGATGGTCTGTCATAAAAATAAAATAGCGTGCTCATGGTCTGTCATAAAAATAAAATAGCGTGCTCATGGTCAGTCAAAAAAAAATAAAATAGCGTGCTCATGGTCTGTCATAAAAATAAAATAGCTTGCTGATGGTCTGTCATAAAAATAAAATAGCGTGCTCATGGTCACTCAAAAAAAAATAAAATAGCGTGCTCATGGTCTGTCATAAAAATAAAATAGCTTGCTGATGGTCTGTCATAAAAATAAAATAGCGTGCTCATGGTCTGTCATAAAAATAAAATAGCGTGCTCATGGTCTGTCATAAAAATAAAATAGCGTGCTCATGGTCAGTCAGAAAAATAAAATAGCTTGCTGATGGACTGTCATAAAAATAAAATAGCGTGCTCATGGTCTGTCATAAAAATAAAATAGCTTGCTGATGGACTGTCATAAAAATAAAATAGCGTGCTCATTGTCTGTCATAAAAATAAAATAGCTTGCTGATGGACTGTCATAAAAATAAAATAGCTTGCTCATTGTCTGTCATAAAAATAAAATAGCTTGCTGATGGACTGTCATAAAAATAAAATAGCGTGCTCATGGTCTGTCATAAAAATAAAATAGCTTGCTGATGGACTGTCATAAAAATAAAATAGCTTGCTCATTGTCTGTCATAAAAATAAAATAGCGTGCTCATGGTCTGTCATAAAAATAAAATAGCGTGCTCATGGTCTGTCATAAAAATAAAATAGCGTGCTCATGGTCTGTCATAAAAATAAAATAGCTTGCTGATGGACTGTCATAAAAATAAAATAGCTTGCTCATTGTCTGTCATAAAAATAAAATAGCGTGCTCATGGTCTGTCATAAAAATAAAATAGCTTGCTGATGGACTGTCATAAAAATAAAATAGCGTGCTCATGGTCTGTCATAAAAATAAAATAGCTTGCTGATGGACTGTCATAAAAATAAAATAGCTTGCTCATGGTCTGTCATAAAAATAAAATAGCGTGCTGATGGACTGTCATAAAAATAAAATAGCTTGCTCATTGTCTGTCATAAAAATAAAATAGCGTGCTCATGGTCTGTCATAAAAATAAAATAGCGTGCTCATGGTCTGTCATAAAAATAAAATAGCGTGCTCATGGTCTGTCATAAAAAATAAAATAGCGTGCTCATGGTCTGTCATAAAAATAAAATAGCGTGCTCATGGTCAGTCAAAAAAAAAATTGCGTGCTCATGGTCTGTCATAAAAATAGAATAGCGTGCTCATTGTCAGTAAAAAAAAAATAAAATAGCGTGCTCATGGTCAGTCAAAAAAATAAAATAGCGTGCTCATGGTCTGTCAGAAAAATAAAATAGCGTGCTCATGGTCAGTCAGAAAAATAAAATAGCTTGCTCATCGTCAGTCAGAAAAATAAAATAGCTGTTCGCACTCTTAATCCAGTTGTGTTAAAAATTAACTCGAATCAACTGGGTTGAGTTAATATGAACCCAACTGGGTTTTCATATTAACTCGCCAAAGCTGATTTTGGTTGACTTTTAACTCAACTCAATTGAGAATGAGTCTTCAAATATGAAGCTAACAGAATGTTAAAGTCTCGCCTTATCCCTTTACATAAACGTAACAAACTTACAAGAACAGCATTATTTCAAATAATGTCCATTCAAATTGATTAGTTTTTTCATTTTTTCAGAACCTACACTCTGGGAACGACCCTATTGTGCTCTTTCCATTACAAAGCCATGCAAGCATCCCTGTTATGACGTATTTTTCTTAGTCACTGTAATTTGTAATGCAAGATTTTAATTTACATGCACAGCGCATGTGATTAGAGTGGTATGTGCATTTTGTTTAAAGCAATCTATGATATTGCTTTCTGCCGTGGCACTTGGTTGTTATGAAGTTGGGAGAGACTTAAACATTTACCCAACGAATCACCCGCATCCGCCCACGTGATATGCAAATTCAGCAATTGAAAAATTATTATGTTTTCGAAAAATTTCAACAAAACCATATCATGTGACCCCTCGCTGGAACGAGCTCGTCGAGTTCGTTCCAACGAGGAGTCACATGATATGGTTTTGTTGAAATTGTTTGAAAAATTTAAAAAATGATATTTGAAATGATAAATTTTGATATCGTCTGGGTTGGGTAAAGGGTTACCAGTGTGGAAGTTTGTTCTGATGATAATATTTAATTCTGAGTACATCAAATTATGAAAAACTACTTGACTTGAATTACTACGAACCGACAGTACTCACAGCAGTCTTAAAGGTTGGCATTTTGACAAGCGTTTAGTGCAAAAGATCAAGGCCGGTGTTCAATAAGTTTTTTACGATGCTAGGTACCCCTAGCGCACTGCTTATGCCCTAGTTCTAGTTTTTATGACCACCTGTTTTGTCCACCAATATTTTAATGCCGCTTCTTTGGCTTCGGTGGCTTCACTCGATTATTTTAGGTAAGGCTGGCTTTTAGTACAGTGATTACACATTCTAAGGGCAAGGTCAGTTCAGTTTAATTAATATGGTAGTATTGTATGTCCGACCTCAATATCAGTAGCACGTTACAGAATCAGCGGCGATAAGATACCATACTTTAGGACTAAAACCATAATATATTATTTATTTATTAGTGTTTAATGTCACATATTTTTGTACAAAGGCTAATCATGACCACGGCAGTTTTACGGGTGTAGAGAGCCAGAGTACCGTGAGAGAACCACCGAGCAATGGGGCAGCAACTGTCAGCTCCCCATCAGACTAACTCCACACAAGCAAGGCTAGCATTGGTTGAAGACAGGTGCGCCATCGACGTGTAGTTCGCCTTAGTACACCACGCCACCGCGCCCCCAATTGGGCAATGTGGTTGAAGTGTATTGCCAATGGACACAGGGGTTCAAAATGAGGACATCTCGGCTTGCCGCCTGCACCTCTAGCTACTCAGCCACCCCGCCTTCGTAATATAAGTAGAAGCCAGGTGTGGTTTAGTGACAATAGTTGATAATTGTGGTATTTTAGGATGAGTGACAGAAGAGTAGTGTTGGTCTACAGGAAGACTAGTATACGGAGTAACAAAACGCTGTAGTGTCGTAGAATTGTAGGGCTATCAGTGACATTGATAACCAGAACCAGGGTCCTGGAACAGAGGTTAACAGTCCCCACAACATAACAATCATAACAGAATACAGAGTTGTTTCAGCTCCAGTTTGATTGAACTTCATATTCAGAACAGAGAAATATCCTTGGTTACACCGATACGGTGGCGTACTTGTATGGATTCAGTTGGTCGAATTGTCCGGGGAAGTCATTAATATCAAAACTAGTGCTGGGATATGTTTTAATATGGAGGCTAACTCTCGCAAGCACGGCAAAGCCACACAATTACTACATTTCCCTTCCAGCTCATTCTTTATTTGCTAGTATCCAGTTTATGAAAATCTATAGGCACTGATCTTCAGCAGACAAGAGGTAAAAAAACGTTCGAAATTGTTATCAACATAGTGGCGTATTGATAATTTTAAAGTTCAAAAAAGTAATAAGAAAAGAAATTATTAATGCATTTTACCTCATCGATGCTTGATAATTATCGCTCATATCACTATTAGCTCATGTGACATGAGTTTTGAAAAATAACTTCAAAAAGGTGAATGTTAATCAAATGCTTAAAATTTTCTCGGCACTTTAGAAGATGAAGACCGGTAGCTGACTTGCCTGTGATTGATATGCGTAAACGTATAGCATTTTGGGGGGATGAGGTACCAACCCTGAAAAGTGGTAGTCGGGCATGATGCAATCTCCAAAATTTAAGAAGCTTTGAAACAACTATTGAAGCCTTGTACTGACATCTTGCATCATTGCTGAATATTCCAGTGAGGAAAGAGTGTGGTTTGGGCTTTTAAAGTGTTCCCGACACCAGTAATTTTCTAGCTGTCAATTCGTCTCTTATGTTTATTACCTGACCCTGCCCGATATTTTTGAACAGATAAAGGTTGTCGGGTGGGATATTCTTGACAAAGATACTTGAATGTCCAAATTGAAATGAAGCGATCATTCCATAACAAAGACACTCGAATGCCCAAATTAAAATGAAGCGATCATTTCTTGACAAATATACAAGAAAGCCCAAATTAAAATGCTGCGATCGTATTTTAGTTCACACGTACGTTATAATGAACGCCTATGGGGAATTATGTAGTGTTGTTATATCTAAATCAATGAGCATTCAATTTTCATTGTTTTGTCTATATCAGGTTACAACCACTGTTGGTCGAGATTAAGAAAGACAGAAAGACTGTCGCAATGAGTGTTTTGGATTACATTGATCGGCACACATTTGCGTATACATTTCGTCGTGGATATTCTGTTCGATACGGATTTGACTGGAAGTTGTCATTTTTTGAGACAGGTGTTCGACCAGAAAAGAATACGAGAAACAAGACAAGTGCTGTGACGTGAGTAAACGATAAATAAATTGCAACTAAATGAGAATATGTGACCGTCTGGATCATTTAGTCGCGTTCACGCGTCTGATCTCGCAATAAATAGAAACTCGTCAGAGGACGTGAAAACCGTTACTTATTCCTCGTCCCTTGTTCGGCCTCCATTATCAACCGATAACATCGGTTGATAACGAATGTCGAATAAGGACTGGGAATAGGTAACGGTTGTCACGTCCATAATTCGTCATCAGTTTATATCGACATTTACAACAAAACCCGTCCAGTAAATTAGGTGTGGACATCGCTGAAGCTTTTCCATACAACATTTACTGAGCTCGTCGATTTGTTTAGGTCTGGACATCGCTGAAGCGGTTCCATACAACATTTACTGAGCTCGTCGATTTGTTTAGATCTGGACATCGCTGAAGCAGTTCCATACAACATTTACTGAGCTCGTCGATTTGTTTAGGTCTGGACATCGCTTAAGCAGTTCCATGCAACATTTACTGAGCTCATCGTTTTGTTTAGGTCTGGACATCGCTGAAGCAGTTTCATACAACATTTACTGAGCTCGTCGATTTTTTAGGTCTGGACATCGCTGCTGAAGCAGTTCCATACAACATTTACTGAGTTCATCGTTTTGTTTAGGTCTGGACATCGCTGAAGCAGTTTCATACAACATTTACTGAGCTCGTCGATTTTTTAGGTCTGGACATCGCTGAAGCAGTTCCATACAACATTTACTGAGTTCATCGTTTTGTTTATTTATTTATTTATTTTATTGATGTTTTAAGGTCACATATTTATGCACAATGGCTAATCATGGCCGTGACAGTTTCACGGGTGGAGGAAGCCGGAGTACCCGGAGAGAATCACCGAGCAACGACGAGCAGCTGCCAGCTCCCCAACATCGTAACTCCGCACTGTAGCACAGACAGGGTTAGATTGGTTGAAGACATGCGTACCATCGACGTGCAGTGCGCCTTAGTACACGGCGTCGTCGTGCCCCCACGCGGGCAGTGGAGATGAAGTGCCTTGCCCAAGGACACAACGCGGTTGCCGCAGGTGGGATTCGAACCGAGGACCTCTCGGCTTTCAGCCTGCACATCTACCTACTGAGCCACCGCGCTCCCTCATCATTTTGTTTAGATCTGGACGTCGCTGAAGCAGTTCCATACAACATTTACTGAGCTCGTCGATTTGTTTAGGTCTGGACATCGCTGAAGCAGCTCCATACAACATTTACTGAGCTCGTCGATTTGTTTAGGTCTGGACATCGCTGAAGCAGTTCCACACAACATTTACTGAACTCGTCGTTTTATTAATTTCGAGATAAACCGGGGATTCGTTGGATATCTACACTTCTGAGTGGAACATCCTAGTTTTTTGTCTACCGAGGAACCATATGCTCAGTTTTGGGGAAGAAGATGACAATCTTGTTCCTGATTATAGACATAAATAGGCTTTTCGAAACCCAATCTGGGAAAGACTTGCTATTCTTATCTTTTCAAAAAAATTGTCTTCATTCTTTTTTTTTTAGATCTTTTTTTTTCCTCCCTGAATTTTGTCTGTTGCGGAGCTGAAAACAAGCTGTACGATTTCAAACAAAATTTGGCATACTTATGTAATGTCATAAAATCTAGTGAAATGAGGTATCGTCATGTCTGCAAAGATGCTTATATTCAAAATATTCAGCCTTAAAACCTTCAAAATTTCACTTGGCATAGATGAGACTTCCCTTAAGGTTACTGTCGGAATAATTGTTATTTTCGCCAACTTTTACATGCGATTTCTCAGCACTGGAGCCATATTTTCTCAAAACGTTTTCCATGAGAAGATAGGGCATTCATCCAAGAACGATTTTGCTGTTATATGATTCACTCAAAGTTTTACCCCTCACCCAGTTGTCAGGATTTGAACTGGAAACCCTCAAATTGTGCATGTTGATTCAAATACTAAGATTCAAGATTCCTCCATGTCTCTTATCTGGCACTCAGTCTGTGATTGATGTCCGCACACGAAGAGTATGTATCATATAACAGATTCGCAACACACTTTTTTCAAAATTACCTCCTATTGACAAAAACTGATATGAATTTCAAAATTAACTAACTAACTTCAAGGGCAAATTTGCCTAATTGCAAGGCTGCTGTAACAATTATCAATTATGTTGTTATAGGTAGATGCAACAATGATTACAGAAGATGGTTACTGTTTACGTTTTATCGTCAGATTTAACCCTGAAGTACAATGAGGGCGAGAATAAGAGCATCATTTAAGAATTAAAAAAATGGCCGTACAAATTAGAGTACCGTTAGACAAAATTAATTTTGCAATTAATTTCGTACTTGTCTGTACTATGACTCACTGGATAGGAGTGGTATACCTTTGTAATCATAGATTTAACCATCATGCACAATGAGGTCGAGAATAAGAGTACCATTTTGAAATACCAAAATTAGCCAATTGTGGTTGCTCTTTGCTATCATTTCGAAGGGGGTTAATTTGAAACACTTTGCTTTGCTATATGCAGAGATGCTTAATCAACAGATCTGCTGCTTCAAGTTATGCTCTGTGTCTTAACCGATCATGTTCGTTAGCCACTAAAAACAGCACTGTCCTCAAAGAAAATGATTTTCAGTGAATTTTGCGAATTTCAATTTTCATTTGTCCAAAAACAAAAAGGAAAAAGCTCATTTTGCTTTCTATAACTACATTCAGAAATTAATTTTGTGTTATATGTTTTGTTGTCTGATTTTAGCCTTAAGAATCCCCATGGGTGCCCGAGAAGTGAAATCTGCTTGTCGACTGACGTAGATTCATTTTCCTCCGCTGACAAAATTTGACCTGACCTGGTAACTAACGTCACTGGGGTGCAATCAATCAGTAGGTGGGCAAAATAATCATAACGATTGGCAAAACATGACTTTATACTTTGTTGTGTCATGATATATGGTATAGATGCTGACAAGGATGTGAAACACTAGTAAATAACACGTTAGAATACTGGATTGCAATATAGAATAAGTGTACTGTTCAAATACACCTATTTTGGTAACTTTTTTTCTATCAGTTTTGAAAGGGTAAGCTTAAAACACTTTGCTTCTATGTGTGTACAGTAGCCTATTTATGGATAATGAAAAATAATACAAACATGATATGCCAAAAGCCAATATTTATTTCTAAGCAGCATGATCACATGCACGTAGCATGTATGCTGCAATACATACACAGGTTTCAGCACATGGAAGCTGGTTCACATATACGAAGCGCGTAAGCTGCAATATATACAGGTTTTAGCTGGTGAATATGCAGGCCTTACTGGAGAAAAAGTGGACTCATGAAGCTGGTACCAGAAGGGTATGTCTAACTTTAGTTTACTGAAAAGTACGAATCCAGGAAAGGCATGGTGCATTGTTAGACATAATGTAACTAAGCAGCTAACATTCCCTGATGCATACCTACACGTATTGTGGTGAAGTCCGCCCTGTATGGGGTCGGAAGGTAAGCCTTCATACCTACACGTATGGTGGTGAATTCAATCCTTGATGGTGGACTGAAAGAAAACTTCAAACACTGAATGGGGAACTGGAAGAAAATACAGTGCGGGTATGGACTAGTCCCCCTTGTTCACCTGTTCTGTAAAGTAGGTGTCTAAGATATCCAATGCAAAGTACGCCTCCAACCGTGGAGCTGCGACACGAAGTCCGCTGGACACCTGCAGAAATAGAAAGATGGGTAAAGGAGAATGAAATAAAAGGAAACCCTGGCACCATATGAGTCTCCAATTTCGGGTGTAGACTCGATGGTGGGGTGAAAATGTAAACTATATGACAAACAAGGTGAGACTGAAGACAAAGGGATAAATTACTGGGATGGAATAAGACAGAAGGGGTGTCGGGTGATTCAGTTTCGTTGGTTACAGAAATATAAGAATTCGGTCAAGATCAAGGTAAAGTCGATGGTTAAAGAGTGAAAAAAGAAAGGGGACAGGTTCTGAATACTTTTTGAAAAGTATGAATTGTCATGATGACCAGAGGTTAATACCTGGATGATATTATTTTGAAGAAATATAAGAGTGTAGGAGGTATTCCAAGTGATGGACCGCAATAATGACCGCGTAGTCACCCCAGGCGTGGTTGATTGTTTTGCAGAATGTTAATCTGGCTGAGCTAAGTACAGTTGATGCTAGAAGCCAGTGGTATCTGGTAGTCTATAAACTCTCAGAACCGGATTTTCTTCAGAATTAAGCAATTTTACTTTTGTAAGTTTTAAAGTAGGGCTTAACCCAGTATCTGCTATGACTGCTTGTTGAATGGCACGTCCAACAAAGTTAGATTTCAAGTGAGTTTTGCAATGTCCTGTACTCATTGTTTTCAAACTAGAAAAGTTGTATCTCATATTCCAACACGCGTTGTTAAGTGCAGACAATATCTGCACAGCTTAGGCCTGTTGTACTTCTTCTACTTGCACCGAACAGACAATTTGTGTGAAACAAAGGAGGAGTTAATCTGAGGATTTCTCATACCAGTGTCAAAAATCAGGTGTAAAGATAAGCAATATGATTGATAGGTTCGTGTACAATACAGCGCGACTTTTCACATTAAAAGTTGGGAAACCTCATAATTTGTCCAAGAAATTACAGTTCTCTAGTTTGCAGATTGTAGTCTGTTTTATCAAACTGTTTGAGATATAAATGTTTGCACCATAGGCGGAAAAGATACCTTTGCTCCGAATTTTTGATAGCCATTTGGCGAGTTCGAAACTAAGCACAGCCTTGCGTCATGCTTCCGATGAAGAAAGACGTCTTCTTTTAACAACATAGCTGCACTTTTAAGCTTCTCTTATATTCTGTAAGTTGGTCAAACAAAGAGTTTGACATTTCTCTTCTTTCTTTACCATCCCGTAATATGCCCCACTTAACCTCGCTTTGCTAAATGTGTAATGCATCGTAGATCATTTCTGAAGGAAATCAACCCTTTTAATAAATTTTAAATTGTTGTTATTCTTTTAAACTATCATATATTCATACCCATTCAACAGGTTAATTGACACTGTATTCGTTAAACAGCTATTCTCATTTTCTTCGCTTCCCACTACTCATTTCTATTCCTCGTGTTATTTCCAAATTTCATCGATTGTTTTTTTAGGAAAATTAATGAGCTTTATCAATTACATCTCCTCTTCCGTCGCCTCGATATATCTTAGATGCTGATGTGTCGTTAAATATCAATAAATAAATAAATAAATAAATAAATAAATAAATAAATAAATAAATAAATAATAAATAAATAAATAAATAAACAGATTAATAAATCAATAATAAATAAATAAATAAATAAATAAATAAATAAATAAATAGATGCTTCGCAGTAGCAAATGTTTTTGAAGACTGTTCAAGTTGGGTGAAATAATCGTGATCCGGTCGAAATCTATGCCTGCTTCTATAACTGTATAGTACTAGTCACAGTTATAAGGCTCAAGTGGGATAGCAATCAGGAGTGGAGAAGATGGTGCAAATGGATATTCCTAAAGTTTAGAAATTCGATGGACACCAAATGTGTGAGGGACAGACATAACTACTCCACCCTCTATTCAAAAGGATCTAACCAACTCCCAGGTCAAAACCATGCGATGTTGGGTAATGAAACACATATTTCTATGCGTACCATACAATAGTGTGTATCTGAAAACTTTTCGAAATGAATTTACCCATCTAGTCACAGTCTGTTCTCGTGTTCTCTTTCCTTTAGGGAGTGACAGGAAGACAGCCAATCTGGCTATGCCACTTCCCACGGTATGCTATTTGTTACTCTTATAATGTTTATTTTTGTGAACATCTTACATATATATATACCATGAATAAAGAATCCGAATCCGAATCTGATTTGCAGAAAGCTATTTTGTATTTATGTGTTTACCATAACAATAAAGACTAACTTCGCCTATTATTATACACAACCAGTCACAATTCAAATGTATGCTATTGTTTTCGTTTACTTCTTCGCACCACAGTGTGAAGCAGATGAATGAAAAAGTCGCGGTTACTTGAGGATTATAGATTAACACTTAATCTGCCGAAAACGACTTTTGTCATCTGTTATAAGAAGATTATCTGTACTTTCTGGTATACGCAAATCAAACATACCATCTGATTAATTGTTGGGAAGGGCTCAAAGAGCCCTTCCCAACAATTAATCAGATGATAGAGTTTCAAGTTTGACATAAATCTATTAAACTTCCTCGCATACAGGCGTACATAGAGGGCCTCCATATATGGCTAAAGTGGGCGTGTTGGTAAAATGGTTAAAGGGTTAAACAAAACTGAAGGACAAATATGGATTGTGTTTTTGTTTGTTTATTGTGATTTAGGAACACTTCTTACAACCAACGTTATGTTATATTGAACAGTTTCTAGTGAGAGGAAGCCTGATTCTCAAAGAGAGCCACAGAGAAACGGCGAGTAATCGGATTATCCAACTACTAACTCCGCCCAAGCCAATGTAAAACCGTGTGTGGTATCCACATGGATTACGATTAGTGTAATGTCCAAGTTTACTATCTGGAATAATTAAACGTTTAAGCAGTCCCCTTGTGGCTGATACGGTGTATTAGTAACAAGGATTTGAGTTGCAGTTCACTCAACCACACCCCTGCCCCCCCCCCCTCCCACCGTCATATCCACCTTTAGATTCAGAAAACAACCAGGAGAAAAAAAAATGACGCCACTGTGTACAGAAAATTCATAAAGTTTTACTAAATATGTGATAAAGAGATGGTCTGCAGTGAATCGTGTTTCCATACGGAATGTATGAACCGAGTCTTCTAAATTCATTTCGAGGCAAGCTTTAGCGAAGATAACGGGGGATTCCACGAATTTAGCGAGGATTACCAAGGCAAATCGAGCTTTAGCGTGGATTGCGGAAGTCTTGCTTGTCTCGAACCAAATTTAGTAGATGATTTTCATAAACTCCGTCTAGAATCTCGTCTCATTTGAGATTTTGTTCACCACATAATCGTGACAGAGACAAACACAGGGCTTCTTCGGTGGGTTTGTGAAAAAAAAATCAACCTCTGTCAGTCTATTTCGTTCTCATAATCGCCATTTATCGCCTTCTCACTGCAGCCACTCCTTTCCTTCCCACAGACCCCCCCCCCCCCTAACTTCCTTCTCAAATCCGTCACTAATTTCCTTCTCACAAACGCCACAACAAAACAGATTCTCAAATTTAATTTCATGTTTCAAGCAAACCACTAGCGTTACCGTAGCACATTTTCTTACTTTAAATGTTATAAACATTGAATGATTAAACGAAACATCAATCCAGCAATTAATCAAATTTAATTAACACACAATAACATATATATTTTCATTAATTTCAACCAGTTGGCGATTCTGTCAGAAATATTGGTCACTAAAGTCACTCATTATCTGTGTCACTGTCAATGATTTGAATCCTACATTTCAGATCTGGACATGTCGCTCTTTTGTATGTGTTTATGCTGTATGTTCAACACGAGGTTTCAGCCCCAAATGGACACTATTTGACCTTTGAACCTAGCATTTTTCACAATTTATTTTCCGAGCTTCGTACGACATATGCAATTACACATCTACAGGTGCTTTTGACCTGGCACGATGAAATTCGCCGATAATATGTAGCGTGCGTGATACAAAAGAGTGTATCGGCATGTTTTGTTGAATATGCTTAACGTCCAAGTAACTACTTTCCTGGAGAGCATATTGTCATGTCAGAACCATAAGGCCTATCTTCGACTGGAAGATATAAGCTTATGATTTCCATGCGACGATATTCTAGAGTGAAATAAAGGTGTTGTTGGAATTTAATGTTATTAACTCGCTACAGTAAACGTTTACAGCACTAATGGCGCATTCCAATGTAGTTTACATGTAGAATGAGATAATACATGATTTTATGTCGCACAATTGATAACTGTTTCAAAACAAATATTTACTTTAATTATTTCAGTGGAATAATAATGGTTGGAGCGGCATACGCTATCGATAAGAACTATTTTGAAGAAATCGGTCGATACGACGAAGGTTTGAAAATATGGGGCGCAGAGAATCTAGAGATGTCTTGGCGGGTAAGATCAGTATATGTAACTACATGTTTGTCATACAACGCATTTGTTAACCCTTTACCTAACATGAAAAGCGGACGACACTTGCAAATAAATTTCTTTAGTAACTATTTTTTTAAATTTTTTGTCTCAAAAACATAGGTTATGACCCCTCGTTGGAACGAGCTCGTTCCAACGAGGGGTCATAATCTATGTTTTTGAGACAAAAAATGAAAAAAACTAAAGAAAATTAATTGGCGATTTTTGAGAATAGCGCTGCCCAGTTTTGGCCGTTACGTTGGTTAAATGGTTAAAACAAACATTTTGTTAGCCTTTCCATCAGCATTGAAAGTGTGTTTTCCGACAATGTGTGTTATTAAGCTATTTCAAATTATGGATGGTTTAGTATTGCCACACAGGGATAGAAAAGTACAAATGATGGTTTCGTGTCTTCAGCTGAAGAATTATTACTGACAGTTTCCATCAGTGTGCTTAAAACTTTCTCCAAACAAGTGTTAATACTAATGGATGAGTGTGTTTTGCACGTTGTGTATCGACATCACATGTTGCTCAATGGTTTAGGTTTCGGCGTCCAGTATAGGAGAAAACAGGATGCTGTTTTTATTTTATATCTGATATAGTAATAAAACAAAATATGTCTGTTCCGAATTTTGAACATTTTGTAACCGTAGCTTCGTGGTCCCCCACCCCCCCCTCCCCCCCTCCCCCAACCTTCCCCGTCTGGTACTCAAGCATCTCCCCCTCCTCTAAGCTACCCAAAAAGTGATAGAAAAAAAGGCTTGTGAGGCTCGAAATGGGTATTGTCACACGACACCTCTCCTGTATATATATAGCACTTGAAAAAATTCTTCTAAATCCAATCCTGGGACGAATTCGTACGAAGCGTTATTTAAAATGTCAAAACTAATATTTCCCTTTCCCTCATTTTTTTTTTCTATTTTAGTAGCGTGCAAATGGATTTACCAATAAGATATTTACGTTGACTCGTTAATGGATTTGATATTCAAATTAATTATAAATGTTTATATGAAAGCATTTAGTTATTGGTTAATTTTATTAATTTACTTGCATGGACAATTAATCTTTATCGGACACGTGCTGCATGTCACGGTGCAAATGACTGGACATAAATAGCTATTGTTTTAAATCACCTTCACTGAATCAGGTGGTATGCTTTTAAACCTTTACCCAACGAATCGGCCGCATCCGCCCGCGTAATATGAAAATTCAGCTATTGAAAACATATTATTTTTCGAACAATTTCAGCAAAACCATATCACGTGACCCCTCGTTGGAACGCGCTCGTCGAGCGCGTTCCAACGAGGGGTCACATGATATGTTTTTATTAAATTTTTTGAAAAATGTAAAAAAAAAATGATATTGAAAATAATAAATTTTGATATCGTCTTCATTGGGTATCAACATTTATTATTTTCTTTATTGCTTATTTCTTATTTTTTTTCTTTTTTTTAAATTTAGGAAAATTGTAGTATATGACCACTCGTTGGAATGTGCTCGACGAGCTCGTTCCAATGAGGGGGTGCGTGATATGGTTTTGTTCCAATATTTTGAAAACAGGTCTTCCTCTCTGCAGCTCAACTTCTAAATTACGATGTCGGATGTTTGATAAAAACTTAAAAGTATACGGGCAGGCGAACATATGTTTGTCGCAGTTAGTATGGTGGTGAATTTCCACTAAATTACCTCTGGAGAAGAGATGTCACCACCACAACAACAACAAACAATAATAATACATTGTCAAGAAGTATAAGCAATATACTCAACGGTTCACTCGGTGCACCTATTTGTTTTACTTCCGGGGATATATTGTCGCTAGAAAATGTGCAATACAAGCAACATTCGGCCGTTATTTTTCCCGATTAATTACACCTCCAACTTTTCAAAAAGTCGACACTTGCGAAACTGTTTCAAATGACAGAAACCGCTTAATTTTTGTCTCATTCCAATGTGAGGCTCATAAGCTATGTTTTGGAAGCAATGAGTAAAAATTAAATAACAGAAATAAGTAAAAAAAACTCTATGGATTGATGGCAAAACCACTGTCTAATATCTTATGTATTTTAACACAACTATAATGTTCTCCTTCTGCATTTTAACACAATTTAAATCCATGTGTGAAGAAACACCACTACATGTGTTTGCACATGTTCAAAAGACAATCCTTTGCCAGTTACGAAAAGTAATTTAGGTGGCGCTCACCTCCGGATATCAATTAATTCTTCAAAGAAACTGAAGAGGACAGTACTAATAGCTTATATTTGTTTTTTTGTTTTTTTGTAGATTTGGCTGTGTGGAGGAAGGCTGGTCCACATACCCTGTTCACACATTGGTCATATTGCTCGAGGACAGCCGTATTCATTCCCTGGCGGCAGATTCGAAACCCATGTTTACAATCACAAACGGGCTGTAGATGTATGGATAGATGAACCAATGCGTAAATTTATTTATAACAGTTACCCAGATATGAAGGTATGCATTTAATTTTGTTTTTTTTTAAATATAAGATAAACGAGGTAAACAAAGAAAAACGATAAAATTCCTTAAACCATACTCTTTAAAGAAACATGTGTGTGGCAAAGCTGTTGTTGGAGAAAACGGCATTAGCAACCACGTGACCACGTCCAGTTCTAGCATTACGTGATTATTGAACTGGGAGTTGATTCAGTTCTAATCTCTCTTTACGTGATTTTCTATTTTGTGTATTCGTGTGGTTAGTTACCATGTGATAACTGAATACATACATGTATGCACCCCAATGTGGTATTTAGTCCGCTAGAGATATATGTTCTTCCACTTAAAATATTATCTATTGGAAAGACCTCATATCGCACACATCAATGGACTCTTTCAATAAACATGCATTGCTCTGAAGTGAATTACACACTTTCAAACAGAGAAAGAGAGGGGCAGAGAGAAATATGGAGAGAGAGAGAGAGAGAGAGAGAGAGAGAGAGAGAGAGAGAGAGAGAGATTTTGTTTGTGTAATATTTCTGACATGGAGAACAACAAAAGGAGCACACCTTGTAAATTTGTGTATGCAGGTGAGGTCATGGAAATCTTCCAATCCACGAAAACACGTTGCATTGCATTCGTGTGTAGCCATGTAAGACAACATGAGTAGCTTGTCATGGAATTTCGTACCTAAAAAAACAGTGAAGAATCTCGGCAGAGAAGTAAAAAAGTGTGGCCATCAATGACATAATACATATCGAGAGAGAGAGAGAGAGAGAGAGATTTTGTTTGTGTAATATTTCTGACATGGAGAACAACAAAAGGAGCACACCTTGTAAATTTGTGTATGCAGGTGAGGTCATGGAAATCTTCCAATCCACGAAAACACGTTGCATTGCATTCGTGTGTAGCCATGTAAGACAACATGAGTAGCTTGTCATGGAATTTCGTACCTTAAAAACAGTGAAGAATCTCGGCAGAGAAGTAAAAAAGTGTGGCCATCAATGACATAATACATATCGCCTTTACAGACTGTTTTTTATAATTATTTCTATAATTCGTATTTGATATTTTATAATATTTCTTCGGTGGAAATATTTCCCTCACATGAAAAGTGACCAGTCTACGGCGGTCGTACTTTTCCGTTTCAGGTAAAGAACCATAATACACCAACTGGAAGGATGTCAGCTGTTTGTAAAGGGCTCTGCCAATATTCGAGATTCGATTCGGTTTCGAATCTTATCACTGATTTCGATTATTCGAACAAATTCGAATCCCTGAAAGTTTTGAATTTCGTGCATCTCTTTATTGCCGATATTCTGGGGATTGCAACTCCTCCTGCTGGATTTTGAGGAACGACATCGAATTTTTCCTGCTAAACAAGATAATACAAATATAGTCGGTCAATTCATAAACATGTTATTTGAAACGATCCCAGAGATCATGTTTCGTCTAGTTTGCACACGAATTGCCCACTGAGTGAAAGGATTGCAGAACGGATTGTAGATGACTCCCTGTTCGCATACAGTCTTTGGTTTTGTCTTCATCCACATTAGGAACAAAAACTCGGTTTGACAATGATACATTCAAAGCGATGGCTTCCATTAATGTGAATGGCAGTGCGTCGAAACCCCATCAAAAAATGAAAGTTTATTGCACATGGGTTAATGCATTGGTCCAAATGTCTGCATGGAATACCTATGTTTGCCAAATCAATAAATTGCTCAACCTTTCAAAAACGAATGATTGGTACATCCACTTGTATTTACGGTTCGATGATATGAAAAAACAGAAAACGTAGTGACACTGGATTCAGATGGGAGATGCACAGCACCAGTAAGAAAGTCTATCATAATCGGAAAGTGGATTCGATTCGAGATTCACTTTAGTTTCGAACCATTTGCCTGACCCCATTCGACATTCCATTCAAGCGAACAATCGTGATTCGCCGGCTCCTGCAGTTAAAACTAGAAGTCCTGCCATGAAATGCACACAAATAGTACGTCGATCCGCGCGTTAATCTACGCCTTATGTCCACAGTAAGGTTATCAAATTATGTACATATGGCCTGCGCACACGCAATGTTTCAGCCAATGGACCTCCGGGTAACCCGGAAGTCCATTGGCAGAAACATTGCATGTGTTTGCTATGAGTAACCAGGAGAACCTGCCGTGCTTTGGCTGTCATTCGATATGGCAATTGCGCGCAATTCCTACGCGCAATTAAACCTAGAGAAGCGCGCAGTTCATGACAGGACTTCTAGTTTTAACTGTATGTTATGAACCCCCTCCCAACAACTCCTCAACCTATGGAAATATCTTCATAACATACCATCTCTATGTATTCATTTGTTTTCGAATATTTTACCACCGAGCTACACCAGGGAAGGCCCGTTGAATCTGGGACATTAATGCTTACACCAACACACAAAAACACCTACTCACACACATATACACACACACCTTCATAATCTTGTTAACGTTCTTTGATGGGACGTATTGTTTCTTTCTTTTGTTCTCGGTAATTGGTGATGACAAAGACAAAACAATCCCCTCCCATTCGGGAGGACAACCAGTAATTAGGGCTCCGCGAACCTCAAATGTCGAGTAAAATCGAATCTGGAATCACATCAGTTATCAGATTTGAAATCGAATCTCGAATGGAATCGTGATTATTGCACTCTCCTGCAGTAGAGAATATTGTTACTGTTCACTCAAATATTGTGTGCAACGACGACTCATGCAAATCAAACACAAATCGGAATATTCCAGAATGGAATCAATATAATTTCGGAATCGGACCCTATTTGAAATCTTCTTCAATCATTAGGTCTCCTGACACTGAGTTCAAGAGGAGACACCTTGTGGGAATTTGTAGGATTTTGAAAAGATCACGACGATTCGAAAACAGTCTATTGAAATCGAATCGAATCGAATCGAATCAGAACTATTTCGATTATAATCGAATTTCGAAGCTTCGCAAGGCCCTTACAGCAACCCAACTTTTTTTATGGGACATGGAGAAAACAAAGGAAATCTCTGAAGGACACCAAACATTTGTGTATAGTCTTTCACAAAATCGGGAAGACAGATCCCTTTACATACATGTACACACGCCCAACAACTCGTAGCTTGCGCACAATTTGTCACTGAGAGTCACAGTTGAAGGGTTTACTGTGTTCTACTAACTTAAATTTTACTTAGAGTGACTTGGAGTTTTTTATTTAAAATATTTTTTTTTCAGAAACCAATAAGCTAAAGGGTGTAACCAAATTGTTTGTTGCCACTTCTTTTGCTTTATATACTAATCAAAAAAGTTGGGGATATTTGATAAAAGTGAGATATATGAAGAAGGATATTTATATTTTCATAAAAAAGGACAGTAGAGGCATCACGCACTGGTCTGTAGAAGACTGGACGGTCAGTTGGAGAATTTACCACTTTCAGACCAAAATCCTCCTCGGGTCGCGAGACTAGCGCGGGTCCGACGTGGCATACTCCTCACCAAACGTCCAATATCAGATTGACTGGTGTTATTCCATTGTTCCTGAAGTACAACGGCGATTTCCTGGACATCGGTAAGGGTTTGTTTGTCGTTGTCGTAGGCGCCAGCCATGCATATCCCAGACGTGCTTGATTGGTGAAAGGATTGTGCTGTGGTGTTTTGCTCCTAGAGGAACTCTGTAGCGACACGGGCCCTGTGTGCTCTTGCATTGTCATCATGGAAAATGAATCGACGTTCGTGACATTGTGCAAATATCACCACACGACGTCGCCTGAATGCTAGAATGTTCTATGTCCCTTGGGGGACATAGAACATTCTAGCACTCAGGCGACGATGAGCTGCTAACATGCTCGCAGGGTAATACTGCCCTGTGACACGCCCCTGGATGACAATGGTGTATGTCTCCCCTCACGACAACCGACCCACCACCAAATGTCGGTTACGTAATACTGTCGTTCGGATGACGATCCTGGTTAGCAGTTATCACCCTTGAACGGCCTGATCTAAGTCTGTCACCAATCTGACGGTAGCGGGACCACAACCCGCTAATCACCAATTTAGTAACGTTGAAAATTTGAGCCACTGCAGTCTGCCTGTTGCCAGCTTCCAGCATGCGAACGGCACGTAAACGTTCGTCACCTGCCAAGTCTTCGCATACCTCAAAAGTTACGTTTCGACAAGAAAATATTGAACGAGTTGATACCAAGAAAAGAACGATGAGACCCCAGAAAAAGCCCATCCAGTACATATGAACATTTCAAAACGTACCCCACAGACATTAACGCGACGTTCGTGCGAAAAACGTGCACGAAGTTTTCGTGGGTATGTGACATTCATGATCCACTCTAAACTTGGTAAGATATTGATGTGTCCAATCGCGCGTATCCAATATCATTTTCCGAAAATATCAACATCAATTTGGATATCCCTTACTTTTTTTAAAAGTATATTTTGTTTAATGTCTTTACAGAATATGTCCGCTGGTGATCTTAGTTCCAGGAAGAATCTGAGAGAACGCCTGCAGTGTAAAAATTTTACGTGGTTCATAGACAATGTATGGCCCGAGCTGACCATTTTTGACAGAAACTCATTCGCTTGGGGCTCGGTAAGTACTGTCATCCGTGCCGAATTAAGTATCTGAAACAAAATCCAAATACTGGAGGATACTCCTGTACAGTCAAGCAGGAACTTTTGATATTGGTACTTTTTGGATGCGCAAGTACAGTGTAAGCCAATATACCAGGCTCTATGTTTATTAACAGAATTAGTGTATACGCTGATTATATTTCTTTTCTACATTCGGGGTCGTCATGCTCTTTGTGAGTGTTTCGTTTGCAATACACTAACATGTGGATGGAATCGACATACGTATGTTTAATCTAATGGTGCGTTGTTTTTCTTCTATTATTCTTCAGGTGATGAATAAGAAGGTGACTGTATGTTTGGACACTCATGATTACTTCTTTACATACCCCAAGCCTCTCTACACATTCACGTGTCATTTCCTATACCCGACTCAGGTATGTAAGACCAATTTACTTGTTATGTTCTCCTCACGCTTTATTCCAGAATGGGTGCTAAATAGGAATTTATTACACGTCTATTCTATGAAATCCCCATCTAAAGCAACACTAAAAGAAAATCTGTTCCTCACATATGTGCGGAACGGAAATCGTTGACGGACAATGTTTAAATGGAAGCACAATTTCACTGGAATTTTCTACAAATCGTGCGCCGCAATTACAACTTGAATCGCTAGCGATAGTTAAAAAACGTCCCTGAGTTCCAGTATGCTCTATTTGCCATTAGGCCCATAGAGCACATTGGAACTCAGGTGACGAAATAGTAACATGGATTCCCCTCGCAAATATGGTTGGCGATAAAATGCGTTATTTTTGTTGACACTTGGCGAAAGAATTGCTGAGTGTCCTTCAGAGAATGTTTTTCACAGCCGTGTAATAAAGACAGAACGATACGCCTGTGTGAATGGATTAATCGATATGGCACTTGTGCCATCGCTGAAGGATAAAACTCGAGCCTGCAGCCTCTCATTCTATCCTTCCGCGCTGGAACTCGTGCCATATCAATTAACCCATTCGCACGCGTGTGTCGTTCCGTGTATTACCCGAATGCTTATTCGTCGTGTCTGTCCACCCGCCCTGTACGGTCTTGTCCGGTTCTTAATTTCAATCTGCCTTGGCATATTGGCGCATTCAGCCAACATTCCTTGCCGATCGCGTTCACTCGTTCGAAAATTCTGGCTGAAACTAAGAACAAACCGAATATATCATCTGTATAGTAGATTTACGGTAAGTCATGAATTCCAAACTTCATTCAGTGTCGTAATTACAAACTGATAAGCAAAAGCATTATTTGTGTCTGGAGAACGTTGATCTCATTGACCTCGGAGTGTAGCCATTCTCATCCTTTCAGAAGGCTTGTGAATATTTATTTCGGTGTTGTCGTTAAGCCTTGTACTCACTGGATACAATATACGGGTTACGTGCTTTGGGAAACGCAATAATTGACGATCTTTGTTTCATTGTGAGTTTGAATTAAGTATCTGATGTTTCGCGTGGGAAGACATTCTTTTCTATGCAGAATCCAGGCAAGAACCGAATTATCAATGTCACCCTTACAGTCATCGATTGGATATCCCCATTGTTCACATTGCTCTTACTATAATTGGGTTTGTTTAAAAACGAAATCCACAATTCATGTGTAACATTATATTCGAATGAAGACATTGAGGAATCATAAATCGTCAGTCTCTTACACTCTGCATAATGGTGAATAGTCTCGGCGAGCTCGTTCCATAGAGGGGTCATAACCTATATTTTTGAGATAAAAAGGAAAAAATAATGAAAATTAATTGGCGATTTTTGAGAATAGCGCTGGCCGGTTTTGGCCGTTATGTTGGGTAAAGGGTTATATCAATTAACGTGTGTGCGTTCTACAAAGCGTAACTCTGTCCCCGCCATTTCCTCTTTTTACCTAATTTGGACGACCTGTATATATATTTTCTTCTATGTGAGAAAGTGTAATAAAACTTTGAACACAAGATTGACTTCATCAGCTGATTTCCAACAACAAATGACATCACATGATTAATTTAATCATACAGGGGCATGTATAACCACCTACTAAACAAACTCTAATGTAGAAAGTAGTTATCGGCTGAATTACTGTAAATGAGATAAGGTCCGTAATAGTACTACTTAACTATATGTGTGTTTGATATAACGGGGTTATTGCTTGCTCAAGGTAACAACGCATGCGACCTTAGTTAGATTTGAACACAAAATCACTACATATGAAATCCCATATACTAATTAATGTAGTAGTAGTGATAGTCGTTGCAGTAGTAGCAGTAGTAGCAATAGTAGTAGCAGTAGTAGAAGTAGTACTAGTAGTAGTAGTAGTGTTGCAAAGTGCACCCACAGATGTTGATCAGGCTCGAGAGAAGATATATAGCTCTTCAGTATTTTACCCACCCCGAATATTGTGACCATATAATATTTAATAGACAAATTTTATTTGGGATAGGAATCATATTTTATGAAATTATACAAACTGTATTGGGGTACAGGGTACTATTTTTTCACACATTCGAGCGAAAGCCAGATGTTCTGTTGAGAAAGACCAGAATTGTCAACTAACAATGGTATTGCAAAATTTGTTTGTAGATATTGCAATAACATTAGGCAGTAGGTTATGGAATGTTGTTGTTTTGTCTGTCACCAAATCATATTATGCACTGGGTTGAACACCACAAGCAATCGCCTAATGCCGAGTTGCAGGATTGTAAATTCCACCACGCAATTCTGACGGTTAACAGACACCCGGCATAATGCGTTTTTTTTTATTTGGACACCACCTAGACTGCATTCAGACTGCCTGGCAGCCTACATGGCCCTAGAAGAGTTCAACAATGGCGGAACACACATCATGGGACTTCCCCGTAACTTTCCCGTGAGTGCATGTCGCGTGATTAGGTATTTGCATCAGAAAATTGTGCCTTTAAGCACCGTTTTCTGGATGTTGAGCCATTACTCTCCAGCTCATCACCGATGCGTGCAAAGCCTCGTTACCTGCCGTTTGACTAGATGGTTGCCATCAGTCATAAACTTTGTTAGTTTATCTTCCGGTATGCATGAACTTGGTTGTTAATAACTTTGCTTTGTAAATATTAGCTGGAGATTACCAGTAAAGTTCGATAGAATAGTTAATTAAATGTTGATAACTTAAGTGTTCGTTATGTAACTGGCACTCGACAAGATTCGTGCAGTTACTGGAAAGCTGGAAACTGTCTGGAACCTGCGTTCAGTATTGTCTGTCAAAGAGACTCTAAAAAGCCACGGACTGGTGGGTCTTAGCGGTTCTATCAGTTCACACAACGAACTTAGTCCTGTATTACAGCTGTAGATCAGCTAGTGAGATTAACCCTAACTCCGCAACATTAGTAGTAGCAGTAGAATATTTATTTATTTTTATCTAATGTCAAATATTTCTGCTCAGTGACTACTATTGACCCCAACAGTAGTAGTAGGAGTAGTATTAGTGGTAGTGGTGGATCTGGTTGTGGTGGTGGTGGTGGTGGTAATAACACATATTCCGTCTCAGATAACCAGTCAAACAATACCGTTATAACTCCGCCGCACATGGGATAGTATACAATATTGTTACTCAAGCGTTCGCCATAACGTCGTGTGAGAACCGTAAATAGACAGAACCGCACAAGCGTTTGAATGGGTTAATGTTTATCGCACTCGTTTGGTTTGGCGCAGAATACCACTCGAGGCTTCGCCTCGAGTGGTATTCTGCGCCAAACCAAACGAGTGCGATAAACATTAACCCATTCAAACGCTTGTGAAGTTCTGTATTTATTACACACCTTCGCAAATTTCTAAAACATGCCTTTTACAGTAATATTAAGTGAGAATTAACCTATCCTTCTGAGAAGTAAAGGAAATAAAATAAGACAAAAATCCAAATTATTCTTCACAAGCAGGAGACCAGTCTTATTGTTATTTCGTACGCTGAATCTGATTGAACTTCCATTCATAGTTTCAACTTGCAAATTGTAATGCGTCACCACTTCGATACATACAGTTCACCGTCTTTTTGTGCCTCAATTTTACAGCGCGAATTCTGAACGGTTGATGTGACCCCACCAAAAAAGTTACCACACATTCACAAAAAACAATAGGTGTAAATTCGGAAAATCCATCAATGCGAAATTATAAAAAAAAAACTCACATGTTTATCTGACTTCCAAATTCCCTGCGACTGTTGTTAATCGACTTGTTGACAGACCGGTTAAGATTTTAGTCAAGATTACAGTAGTCATTGTCAATTCATCCCACGTAAATTAAATTTATATCCTTATTGTCCAAGAGAAATTATCGTATTGTTCACTATTCCTGCTCAAAATGTATTAAAGTTCGTGTTATAGCCTTTAACAGGGGTACAGAATCCATACGAATTCAAGTGAATATCGACAAGTGAATATCGAAAGGCAATTTGTTTTGGATTTGGTGACCTAGAAACTTGCTCGCGCAACGTCATTCATTCGAAATGACGTCACTCATAGACGCTTTCATATTCTGTTTACATTGTTCTTTAGTTTGAACTGTATGTCAGTCATTTCCATGTCATACTTTAACCCATCGGGTTATTTAGTCAGTCAGTATTGTTCACGTTAAGAAAATAAATTAGAAAGTTTCTTTTGATGGTCGGACAGTCATTACTACATGAGTTTCTTCAGAAACAATATAAACGCAGATAATATAGACTGCGAACATCCACTTTACAACATCAAAATAAATGACCCATCGCATCGAAACGGGCCCATGTACTGTATCCCCAGAAATATGACTGTTTCCATTCTTACATTAAAAAAGTGCCAAAATCTGTATCCCACACGTGTGCAATAAAAGTTTAATTTTATCACTCATCCTAGAATGCCGTGGACAAACCTTAATTTTAAATGGGTGTCTAATAAAGTTCTATCTTCCACTGGAAGATAAAACTTTATGGTTCTCACGCGACGATAAGCTAAGATCACAAAAAATGTTTGGATGGAATCTTGCTTGGCTCTCGATCAGGTTTAACATTCCGGTCCGCTTCTCTCCCCGCAACACTATAGAATCTCACTTGCCAAAGTACGAGAACGGGAGGCACGAGGGGCGCGGTGGCGGCGCGGTAACCGGTCCTCGTCAGATCACCGAAGTTAAGCAACGTCGAGCGCGGTTAGTAGTTGGATGGGCGACCATTTCAGCGACTGCTTCGCAGTCCCGCGTTGTGTCCTTGGGCAAGGCATTTAACCCCGATTGCCTGTATGGGGGCACGATGACGCTGTGTACTAGGGCGCACTGCACGTCGATGATGCGCATGTCCTCAACCAATCTAACCCTGCCTCTGCCGCGGTGCAGAGTTCAGAGTTACGATGTTGGAGAGCTGACAGCTGCTCGTCGTTGCTCGGTGGTTCTCTCCGGGTACTCCGCCTTCCTCCACCCGTTAAACTGTCGCCGACATGATATGACCCTGGATGTTAATGTGTCGTTAAACCCTAATTAAAAAAATAAAAACATGCACCAGAACAATGAAATTGAGAAACGATTTTCGTTTGTATTTCTTGGTGCGGTCTTGATTTCGTGGTGTTACTTTATTAAGGGGCATATTGACTCATTTGTCCTAGTATTTCGTGATCAATTCGAGATCGCCTTTTGAGCATAATACTGTGTGTTTAGGTAACGATGACGCCATATTTCGGGAAAATATATAAGTCATTACCAAGGAAAATGGTAGTGAAAACCGAACGTTATTTAACCGTATGTCGAGTTATTTTATTAACAAAATCTCGCATCACTGGAGAAAGTTTGGCGCTATCAGATTGTGATCTGACCTCGCTCTGATTGCTAAATAAGACTGCTTTTTTGATCACAGTACCGTTAAATTATATTTAGTGTGTTCTCTTCCTAGGTTATTTTATGTGATATATCAACTTTGGCAACTAAAGCATTGCAGATGGTGCATTCTGCCACTCAAGGAACTATGCACTTCCAGTTACGAAGGAACTGATTGATTAATTTCAGGGTTTTTCACTCTCTCAAGATAACCTTCTTCGAAGTAGTTTACATTGTGTAATTCTCAACGAAAACGATCAGAGTGTCGGTTCCAGGCCTTATTTGGCTAGATGCTGGCTGAAAGCAGATTACTGGGAACATTCAAAGGTAATGAATAGTCTTGTATAATGTCAAGCATGCATAAAATTATCATTGCAGTAATGAAAGGGAATATGTTTAAGCCCTGTAACTTCGACCCACGGCTCTGTTTCGTCCAAAATAGAACTCTTCACACTGAAATAATGAAATCTCTTCTACACTCTAAAAATCCAGGTTATCCAGTCCAACATTGGTACTCCACTTGTCAGCATAGGAGTACCAGGATAAAGGTACTACATGGTATCAAACGACATTTGGTATTTCAGAATACCAAATGTACTGGTTCTCAAGAGCACTGGGATTGGTATATAAGATACCATTTAACATTTTAGGTACTCCTGAATACCAGAACATACTGGTTGCCAGAATACCAGATATACTGAGTAGGTTCTTGGGTACTCTAGAATGCAAAATATAAAGGTTTCCTTAAGTAATAATGCTAAAACCGAGGACTCCAGATATCACACCAATGCGGTTTTGGAAAGAGGACAAGAGAACGTTCTGCTCAGTTGAAAAGGGAAGCTTCTTCTAAAGCAAAGTAACCCCCATAGAATTGAATACTGTGTAACTGAGCCGCCTTCTCTCCATCCCATGGGAACATATTATATCATGGTGCCTGTATTCATGAATGAGAAAAATTGAATGTCACTCACCTTACTCGGCCAGTCATTGTTCTGATCAGGTTTGAAAATGAAGGGGAGACAAAACAACTCTTTAATGAAATTAATTTCCTTTGTATGTTTTTTGACAACGCTTCCACTATGACATACGACATTTTCAGATGGGGTCGTGTCATGGACTGCCACTGTCACACTTAATGATAAAACCCTTCAAAACTCGGCGTGAAAGGTACAAGCCGAGAGTTTTAAAAATCAATGTTTTGTTTTTTCAGGAACCAGGGCATTCCAGAATACGTACGGAGAACCCGGATTTTTCTTAATGTATATATTTGAAGTTTGAATGTTATCAGCAGCTGTGTTTTTGCCCCGGACAACTGAGTTTTTTTCTCGACAATGGTGCTCTGAATGTGTCCGTGTATGTGTGTGGGTGGATGTTGATGACATCGCCCATAATGACACTGCAGACCATAAACACCACTTAATAAATCCCTCTATCGCCTCTTGGGAACAGTCAGTTGTGGTGAAAGATACGGTCTAAATAAAGTCCATGTTGTTGGAGAGTTGAGGTGAAACACGCACACTGCTCTCTGTCGGAATTAGCCTCTCTGTCAGTGGCACTATGCGAACCAATCCGGTGGGATTGCAACTGCAAGGTCGCTGGATTAAATCCAGCGATGAACAATTTCTGTCCGTCTTTGGGATTCTAGTCGGAGGTCGTGTTGGCAACTGAATTACCACGATGGTTCGACTTTACCGAAGTCTCTCCCAATTGTTTTGACTTTGGTATGCGTTACAACCACTCTCTAAAACCAGTTTGCAGTACACTGTATCTAGGGTCTATTGCAGAGAGTTTATTGTTTTAAAAATGATGTTTTAAAAAACTGCGCATAATGGCACAATCGGGGTGAACATAGGCTGCACACACAAATCTTCTCCCTCGGCGAATCATTTCCAGATTAACCCTTTTCCTATCGAATAGGCTGCTTCCTTCCGTGTAATTTACAAATTAAGCAGTTGAAAAAGAACCAGAAGAATTACAAGAAAACAATATCGAGTGACCCCTCATTGGAACGAGCTCATCGAGCTCATTCGAATGATGGCGTCACATGACATGGTTTTGTTTTTCTTTAATAATTTGAAAAAATAAGCATTAAAATAATAAATGTTGATGCAATGTGAGTTGGATAAAGGTTTAAAGAGAACGGAAACATGCATATTTTTTTCTGTTTTCAGGGTGGATATATCAGACATATGAAGAGCAATTTATGTTTGTCCCTTGACAATAGGAGGAACCTTACGATGGAAAAATGTACAAGTGGATCTGCTTCCCAACAATGGACATTTACTCATTACATGTGAAAAACAACGAGCGTAGTTACGAATCAAATTTCGTTGAGATTCGTTGCAAAGAGGGAAATGTGAGGGGGAACAACAAGCACAGACAATTAGAATTGACGTGGTTGTGTTCCCCGTGACGTTCCTCCTGACACCAGAGTACAGAAAATACATGAGTTGCAGAATTCGTAAATAAAACACTATGCATGGAAGGATAAGAATGCAGATTTAATTACAACATTTATCTTCTCCACAAGAAGAAAAGATGTCCAAAATTGTTCAACCATTAAACAGTTGCAATTCAAGATGGTGAGAATGATGTAGAACAACCTGCATTATATTAATCCGTCGATCTATGCCCCACCACAGCCCTCCCCCCTCCCACCCCCAAGCAAAATCTGAATACATCTCCACTTTTGGGGGTTGGACATAGAGGGCGTATATGATCGCCTCATCTTGCGTTATCTGTTGAAGTCTCGGTTGATGTTCAACGGACCACCTAACTGGTTATGGCTCAACAGTAGAGTGTTTAGTTAAAACTCGAAGTCCTGTCATGAAATGCGCACAAATGGCACGTCGATTTGCGCGTTAATCAACGCGTTATGACCATAGTAAGGCTATCAAATTATGTGCATATGATCTGTGCACACGCAATGTTTCAGCCAATGGACCTCCGGGAAACCCGGAGGTCCATTGGCAGAAACATTGCCTGTGATGGCGATGAGTAACAAGGATGAGCTGCCGTACTTTGGGTGTCATTCGATATGGCAATTGCGTGCAATTCCTACTCGCAATTAAGCCCAGATAATGCACATGTCATGACAGGACTTCTAGTTTTAACTGTAGTATTGTATTGGTGTACTGTGACAGGTATTATGTGGATGCCGAAACTATTAACACTTTGAGCCTTGCTGGCATTCCAATAATGTAACTTCGTTATTTAGTGGTGCACCAAGAATTATTTTCAACGTGCATCCTTGATCAAGCAACTACAAAAACAATTGATGACCGATTATTTAATTTTGGAAATTCGGATGTAGCTTGACCGGAAAGAGGCCGTTCGTGTCTTTTTTAAAATTATTTTACTCTTGTAAAATAAACAAATAGTTTATATCGTATCGCGCATGCAAAATCATAGAACATCGTAAATGTCATACGGTACGATATCGTCGCCAGAGTGCTAGAATGTTCTATGTCCCATTAGCACTCAGGAAACGATATGTCAAGAAATCAAGGTGTGAATTGCGGTGTGTGGACCAATAATTCTGGCAGGAGTGTCAATTGTACTGACAATAACGTTGGAAGCAGTATTTGATGGCAGAATCGATCAGTGGTGGGTAAGGCTACTGGTGATAAAGGTTGTACTGGTAGAAAATTATAGTTGCATCGGTTATGACTGAAGACAAAATACTGGCAAACATGGGAGGTTATGGGGTGCTAAAAGACGTCAGTGGATGAAAGTTCTTATTAGCAATAGTTGAAAACACATCACATCTAAATGGAAGTCGAAGTTTAGACTGGTTTCCTGTGAATGTTAGTACTGTTCTGTGATTAGATTGATAAGATATTTACCCTATCGCTTCTCACAACACAACCGTGTGTTCAACTCGGCTTTTGATCTCTATTTAGAATTACGAAATAGCCATAGACCAATCGATCTGGGTGTATTTCATGAACAACCTGTCACGTGTGTTGAAAATCTTCAAGCCATGTAGCTACGATATGTTGCAGCACGGGCAAGTCGTTCAAATTCATAAAATTCCGAGATCGAGGTTGGTAACGAGTTCACAGACCATCCTTTGTTCAAGCTAATAAATTGCATGCAGCCATATTTACTTAGTCAACACGAATTAGTCAAGTGACGTCAGTTAAACACATAGTCTATGGCTCAAGTTACTTGCATATCCCGAAAAGACAATAGAGTAATAGTGTAAAGTCAGCAGTCCTAAGAGAGGATACCAATAGGCCAAGTTATTCTTTGCTCCTTGAGTCGCGCGACAGTAAACTGTAAACAGCAACACGACTTCTTATTACCTGCATACTTTACAATAGTCCACTTCATTGTTATTTCTTTCCACCATTTTAGCCAATCAGAAGATGTAAACTGATAAATGGAACAGGTTTTGTACTAATTATATAGTGAGGGTGCCACTAGTTTAATTATTCAGGGAATGGGACGTGGTTATGGCATGGAACCAATCTAGCCCTTAAATTGTATATCGCCAATGATTAGTTCCACTCATTTGGTATATTTCTGATGGACGGAAAAGTGAATCCACAGTTAGGTTTTTCGATCATTCCAGACGATTCAATCAAAAAAAAAAAAAAAAAAATACCATGAATATTCATTTTCTTTGAAAACGTTAATCGATTAGTTGTGGGAAGAGTCTATGCTCTCTTTACTTGAATTTTATCGAGTAAAAATGCTTTCAGTGCTACTCGAGACGTATCCTTGTTCGACTCTCCGACTCGTTTGCATCGTGCGATAGATATCTTCCAATAGCTCTCCTCTAATAGCTCTCCTCCAATAGATCTCCTCCAATATATATATATATATATTCTAATTCTGCATCACCTGACCAATTTTAACCATTTACCCAACTCAGACTATATCAAAATGTGACCCCTCATTGGAACTACCCCTCAATGAGCTCGTTCCAATGAGGGGTCACATGATATGGTTTTTGTTGAAATATTTTGAACAATTTATTTTTTTCAACTGCTCAATTTGCATATTACGTGGGCGGGTGCGGCCGATTCGTTGGGTAAAGGGTTAACAGTAAATATGGAAATTTGTTTTTTAAATATTTTGTTCATCAACTTAGATTGTGGATGAGCATAACGGGCATGTTCCACCTCTATTGATGACATTATATGAACTACATTTTTGTTCTTTGGAGTTTTTTTCTCGTCTGGGTATTTTTTGGTTGTTGGTGTTTTTATTACCCATGGTTTTCAAACTGTGAAGTGCAAAGTGAGTTTATGTTGGGTGTGGAATCGTTACAAGGTGTACGTATCTGGCAATATTTGTGTTCTAAATGAAAATAAAGTGATTTTTTTTTTGGTAATTGTTAGAGTGTCTCCAGAAGACAATTATCATTATGAAGTTGTTCTTTACATTTTTAATCAAATGTTATTGTAGCAGGATAAAATATTGAATAATTCACAATATGTGTCCCACCCTTTAATTTAGGAATCGCACAATCCGTCTTCCGACCAAACCGTTCCCAACGTTCTGACCGAAGTCGACCCCTTTTATTCGATCCAAACCGACCCCTACTGGCGAAACCATCTCCTATGTCTGTTAGACGAGTTGACCCAAATCATCCCCTGACCCAAGCCGTCCCCTCGATATGTCGTTCAAAACGTCCCCAATTCGTTTTTCTTTAAACTGCTATTTCACTTCTAGTCAGACGTGCAAAATGTGTGTGTTACATTTAACTAACTTACATTTAACTTGGAAAACGGCGGGATAGAAGGAAACTACAGAATGCTAAATAGACGTTGGATAAAAATGTTAATTTAAAAATTTAACCCCAATAAGATAAATACGTCTTATTGACAACACAAATATATAAATACAGAAACAGATGGATACTCAAAAATAAAATCTGAAATTATATAAACGAACGTGTCGGGTTGAACAATCAACATTCCAGTTATACGTTACAGGAAGTATGGCTGCTTAATGTAACGCCTGTCTTTGGCGTTTGCTGTTTTCCACATTTCTTCCAGTTTCTAAATGAATTGCTTTGTTTGCCTCTTTTCCAATTTCGCTCACGTCCAAGCTGAATGGATTAAACAATTCGTCCGTTGAGTTCCGATGTGTCTTATATGCCTACTGGCACATAGAATACATTGGAACTCTGGGGACAAATTGTTGATTAATAAGTACCTTGGCTGTCGTAAGTCATTATAGTCCAGACAATTACAGAAAATACCTTGATGGGCATTACAGTCATCTACTAATCTAATATTACATCTCCTGAATGCTCTATGATGTTGTAAAATTCCAGCTCAATGTGTGTGTGTGATGAAGGAAACGTAGTGTTATTATCTTCTTGTCCACAACACTTAAATCGTAAAGTATTAAGTACTCTATTTGTTTTTAATTGTACTCTCATGTCATGCATCTTATGTTTGATAAGAGTAATGCCACACTGAAATCTCGTCTTCCCATTCATTGGTTGTATTTATTAGTGTTTCAGGTCACATATTTCTGCACAATGACTAATCGTGATCACAACAAGGAAATAAAGTCAAATTTAGTGAATTGTATATACCCATGTTGCCCACCCCAAGAACTGGTGATTGGGTCCTATTTTACCAGTAAAACATAACTCATTTGTGATAAATTATAAACACGTTCCGTGGTGCCCGCGGGGTTCTTCCCATTCAAGCCAATTTTTAAATAAAGATGTTCAAACTAAATTAGTATCCTGTATTTACTGTGTTTCACTGCGTGAAACTCATTATCTATAATAAAAAAAAAAAAAACATTTACCAACCCCGGTGTGGCAGGATGGTTCTGACCGCCAGGTATTTTCTGCCTTCAATCGAAGGTTGTCTTTCGGACATTTCCAACATTCTCGTTTTCTTAAACTTAATTAGAAAGGCAAAGGGTAAATGTTCCTCGTGAGATCCCATCGAAGTGAAGCGAAATGTTTCCTGTGCAATTTCTCTAATGTGGACAGCAAAGGTATAAACGATTGGATAAATTTCACTTCATCCCTATATTGCGGTCTTGACCTTAAACACTAATAAATAAATAAATAAATAAATAAATAAATAAATAAATAAATAAATAAATAAATAAATAAATAAATGCATGGTTATAAGAAAGATGACGACAATAACAAAATACTGTCAAGGGACATCAGCTTGACACAGAAAGTGACAGCTTCAAACCGAAATTGACTGGAAAGGCAATTTGCAACAAGTGACGACCAGAAACAATCAAGGGACAGCACTGGAACACCGAGACCCAAATGTCAAAGTATTATTCTCAGCCACCTGCATTGGATTGCGGCATTTGTATCGAAGACGCTTATTCCTATTGGGTTCTGTGTAATAATTTATTTTCTGGAATATCAATTTCTCTATGATTTTTGCTGCTTCTGCACCCTTTTGAAAATTCGGTACATACATACGTTATTTTAATTTTTTTTCAAATCGTCAAATTGAATGTTAGAACAAAGCTTTGTGGGTGGTAAACAAAGCAGAATTCAGTAACTTGACCCAGCAACGCAGTTCAGGGACCATTTGAAAAAAAATAACAATTATAAAGGATTTCTGCAGTTCCATTGTTTGAAAGACCTGTAGAGGTCAAGTGAATAATTCATGGTAGGAAAATATGGAGACGCTCAACTTCTTTCATTTTTAAGTACAGTACTCGACATCTTCGGAACTGAAAACAGGCAACTGATAGAGCGTTTTGTTTTGGTGAACAAATTAGCTTTTGGGGCCTCGAACGACAACGGTCTACGATATTTAAAGGGAAATTATCACGTTGTTCTATTTCAAACGTGATCAGATCTTTTTCTTATTTCCGTCGGATACGATTGTTGACGAAGCTTATTGGATCTGACCCCTTTGTGTTTTGAACACGGATTTCGAATTTCTCTTACGACGTATTTAGAGCTCGCTTATCGCTTGGCCTAAGCCACGAGAGCTGCGCTCGCTATTACATAGCCATTTGCTCTGGGTTGCCACACTCCGGCGAGTCGACGAGACCAGATCGGTTAGATCAAACAAGACGCCGCGGGGGCTGTGTTTAATTTGGCTCATCTGATGCCATCAACGAGGCGAGGTTTTGCAGTTGTAATGATCTGTAAGAATATGTACTTTTCTGGTCTAAATGAACAATGAATTATCTTATATTTGGTTTTGCTTTATTACACCACAATGTTGTTGAATAGATATCGCGGTAATTTATGAGAGCAGAGACTGCAGCATCGGGGAGGAGAGGGCGTATATGCCCCCAGTGTTTTATCGAACAGTGCCGATGTCTTCAGAAAAAGTAAAGTGCTTCCATAGACATACAGGAATAAGCTAAGCGTCCATAACTACACATACAGTTAAAACTAGAAGTCCTGTCACGAATAGTGCGCTTATCTAAGCTTAGTTGCGCGGTGGAATTGCGCGCAATTTCCATATCGAATGGCATCCAAAGCACGACAGGTTCTCCTGGTTACCCATAGCAAACACATGCAATGTTTCTGCCAATGGACCTCCGGGGTACCCGGAGGTCCATTGGCTGAAACATTGCTTGTGCACAGGCCATATTTACAGAGATTGATAGCTTTACTGGGGCCATAACGCGTACATTAACGCGCATATCAACGTGCTATTTGTGCGCATTTCATGACAGGACTTCTAGTTTTAATTGTAGAAGACTATATATGAACATGCATTCGCCATTTCGCAGTCATCCAAATTTAATCTGAAATTGGTGTCCATTTTTCACACTGTACATTGAATAGATCAGCAATGAGTTATTTCCTTTTGAATGATTTTTTTTTTAATATAATTCCAGGCTTTTAATGATTTGTGAAATCTCTCACAAATCACAATGCATATATGAGCACGGGATAAATATAGGGTCCAAACCATGCAGAAAGTGTGCGTAAGAATTTCCGTATAGAGTAATGCCTTATTCTATCGCTGACTCCTCCGTTTTCTCGGCTTATTATCGTTTCCTATTTTCATTAATATCAATTAGTGCTTGCTTCATAACACATTCAGTTGATTGATCAATTTCAAATCTGTATTCATCCAGTACTATAGTAATCTACCGGGGGCGATGTGGCTCAGTGGTTACGGTATTGAACGTCAAACCGAGAGTTTCATGGTTCGATTCCCGCCAGGGGTAACTGCTTAATCCCGATTACCCACGTGGGTGCACAATGGCGCTGTGTACTAAGGTGTGCTGCACGCCGATGGTGCACCTGTCTTGAAACAATGCTGATCCTGCTTGTGTGGAGTTAGTTGTTTGCGAGTCGACAGCTGCTCGCGGCTGCTTGGTGGTTCCACTCGTGTACCCCGGCTTCCTCCACCCGTACAACTGTCCGTCACCAGGTAACCCTGGCTGTCGAATGTATCGCTAAACTCCAATAAATAAAGAAATAAATAGTAGTCTACCTCTATGCCCAAATCTACCGTCTTCATCCCTTATTTTAGTCTATTAAGTACATGTATCTACCACTACTACTGGGCATCTGTCGTTTGAAAAATATCTGTCGGACTCCATCACTGGAATGAAAAGATTACCCACCACATGAGTTGCCTTAACATTCGCTGTTGTTTATAATACTCCTCTTTTTCGGTTCAAAACATTATCTTCTGACAGGCGCGTACGCAACGTCAACTCCTCTCTGAAAGCCAGGTCCTACACAGCAAAAAATATAGGTTCTCTTTAGACCCCAAAGTGGTTCCAATCTTGTCCCTGAGATAGAATCAGATCTGTTTAAACAGTATTTATTTCAAATCAAATAAATTTACCAAGATTAGTGTTCAATCTTAACAGAATATTACATGAACTGAAGTAGATTCAGCAGTAAACTTGGAGCTTATTCAGCGCAGTCGCCAAACATTTTGAAACAAAGGGGATATGAACAGTTGGCATATCGAACCAGTTTTGGTCCTGTATTGAACCAAAACTGGTTCGATATGCCAACTGTTCATATCTCCTTTGCTTAATAATGATTTGAGACAACCTCGTATGAGCTGTAAACTTACGGCTGAAATCCCCTCAATTTATGTTTAAGTCTGTTAATATTTCATGTTAATCTTTATAAATTTATTTGATTTAAAATAACTACTGTTTAAACAGAACTGGTTCCATCTCAGGGACAAGATTATAACCAGTTTTGGTTCTAAAGATAACCTATATTTTTGCAGTGTATGCCTCCAGTCAAATTCTAGAATGAGACTCGACTTTCCGTGGAATCCCTTTTCCAGAATCTGGCTATTCCTAGAGACTCTTTTTTTCATTTATATGCCTGAGCGGCATGCGCCTCGCGCATATTATGTACTCGCAGACAATCGCATTCCATCATACCCTAGTTCAACGTTTCGAAGAATCCCTTACTAGTATCTGACTATGTCTATAGAAACCCATTTCATTGTTTGTATCTATTTGATGGATCCGTGTTCACATATCGCTCACTGACAACGGATCACATATTGGCACTTTGCGCACTAAAAAACAAGCGCCTTCTATGAAATACCTGTCCCGGGTACAGTAAAATCACTGTCTTGTATCTGACAGCGGCCACTGATTCCTTTTTCCAAGATGAGTTGTAGATTCGCTCGGTCATTTATTTATAAGGACATCTGCACTCTTCGATCTTCAGGCCATTTGAAAAAAATCACCAAGTACTTTTCTCAGCACCCCACTTGTAGCTCCTTGACATTGCAACCGCCTGAACGTCGGAAGACCATTTTTCTCGAGATGAGCCGTGGAGTTGTAGTACAAATAACCAATATCTGGGTTAACAGTGTCATGCAATAGCAGAGTCGATCGGAAACAGTATGTCCTTTGTGAAGGCAGTAGAGATACAGACACTGTTAACTGAAATGGGGCCTTATTGGTGTTGGGGATATGGCGGTTGATTGATGATGATCGGTAGTTCTCTCCGGGTACTCCCGCTTCCTCCGGCCGTAAAAAAAAGTCTGGCACGATGTGACCCTCGCTGTCAAAAGTGTCGTTAGCACCCAATAAATAATGCAGCAGGCAAGTAAGAAATATTATTTATAAATATGACTTTGTTTCCCAGAATTGTTCTTTATCTAGTTTGGCTGATATGACTCTCAATTCGGCTCATGTGGACCAAGCTCGAGTTGTCCCCATTGATGCCTTTACAGCGAAATCGTCCACCGTTATTCGTCGAACGAAATTGGTAAAATTGGGTGTTACCAGGCACACTGTAGTAGTGTTGTACAGTGATGAATCATTAATGGAGCATGGGGTAGAACAGTGGGTCAGCTTGGTGGACGTCGTTTGGCGTCTCTGAATACACTGTGGGGCTGGCAGGTATATTTGACAAATGGCCAGTTTTCTTTAGCCAAACTCGGACAATAACATCGGAAACTTTAGCAGGTATTTGATAACTGCAATTTATTTACGTTGGCCTCCAGGGTTGAAGTGTACCCTCCCATGTTTAACATCCAATTGTCGTCTCGACGATGTATTCCAGCAACCTGGGAGAACATCCAACATGCCTCTCACACTATAGCATCAAGCTTCCCAATCAGAACCCATAGGGTGTTCGGCCCAACCGGAGCCCACGTGCCAATCATCGCTTGGTTGTGGGTCTTTCGCCACAACTCCTGCAAGTTTTCCCGCCACCCCCCCCCCCCCTCCACACACCATTGGTACCCTCATATCTAAATCTATGCAAGGGACGTGTAATATATATAAATATTTCAAAACAATTTTGGAATTCAGCCTCAAAACGAAGGCCGTGCCCCTTGCTTAGAAACACCATACGCATCCAACGAGCCGGCGTGCGTAAAATCAAACAAGACTCCCACTAAAGTATATACACAATAAATAAGAAGCGCTTCCGAGGGTGTTTATGGGAATATCGTTCATAAATCCGACGCAAGCCTACTTATTGTGCCTAGGGATTTGATATTCAAGCCAGCACTCAATTAACGACATATGTTATCATTCACCTTATAATCGTCTGGTTGATGAATCCTAGGCGTTTTAGTACTTTTACTTCTCCTCAGCCAACAGCAGGCTCACTATCTTGGTATCTTCTAGTAACGCATATGCAGTCTTAAAAGTGCTGGCACTCTTTCCAGAGGAATATAGTCACCCAGCGGTTCGGCTACCTGTGGTCAATCAAGACCAAATTGTACATCTGCGTCAGCAGCACCACGATTTATTCTGTGTGGCGATAACTATAGGGAAGTCCGAGACAGCATATATTTTTTCTTTCTGGTTTTATGTGTTGTATTTGCATCAATTGTCTTCATAAATTACGGCAAAATACGTTTCTGTTAGGGGTCTTCCGCATGTTCGGAATGAGAACTGTTTTGTCGCTTCTCGTTCTACGTATATAATTGCTGAATGGCGGGCTTTACACAGGAATGGACCACTAGGTTGCGAAGATGAAAAGACTCTCCTCAATTTAACGTTTTGTATTCATGATCAGGTACAGATCGATGTCCAGTGAACCGGTCTTTTCGGGTGATCTGATTTTTGATGCACCCGCTTTTATTTTCCACACTCCACATGTTGCCTTGCAGCCAGTCGTCGCCGGTCGTTGGGTCGTTGATTCCTATTTACCTTACTCAACCCTCTTTGTGTTTTGTCTTATAAAGGAATCGTGCAATTTTCAATATCCAATTTTGCAGTCGGAAAATGATGAAAAAAATGAACCCGATATTAATTGTCAAACATAGAATCACTCATTCGTCCAAATTAACTCTTTGAACCATGGTGAAGTATTCCATGTCAGTTCAACGACAGAAGTAGTAAAAGTCCATATGCATTACATGAGCGTAGACCAGGCTGCACGTTGAAAAATATTGACTAGTCTACACCACACATTTACCTTGCAGTCAACCCACGTAATGACATTATGACGTAGCTTGTCACCGGCCGGAAAACACATTCAAGGGTTAACATCTATGATCTCATTCTACGTTGTTCTATTCATTTTTTCTATTCATGATTCACCAGGATGGTGTACAGATTTGCTGTTGTATAACAACGTTTATCTAGTTGAATGCATATACAGAACCGCACATATGTTTGAATGGGTTAAGAATTATCGCACAAGATTGATTTGGCCCAGGTATATCAAGGGAGACGAAAGATCGATATTGCTGTGGCCCAGGGATATCACTAGAGCAGAAGGCTTGAGATTGCTTTGGCACAGGGATATCACGAGAGTCGAAGTATCGAGTGATATCCCATGGCCAAAGCAACCGAGTGCGATAATTCTTTACCCATTCAAACGTATGTGCGATTTTGTATTTATCACAACCTCCCATGTGACAACCAGTTCACACGAAAATTCAACTGAAAGGAATTTTCAACTGGACAATTGCTGCTTTTCCTTCGAGACATCACTGTTGGCCGAAACCAATTAACACCGATAAGACTAAGTGTCACGGTCACGAGGATCAAATTTCAAATATTGACTTAACTGCAGGGAATAACAAAACGAAAACTTATTTTTAACAGCTAATTAGCACACTCTATGATTATATGACCAGTTGCGGAAACAATTTGTAAAGGAACAAGCAGTAAGAATGTTATTTTCATTTTGTATATATTTGAGTCGAATCTCATTGTTTAAATATCCCGGGAAAACAAATCTAAATGATGAACTTGGAATTTCCAAGTTATCTCGACTCCGGTGCGCTCGACCAAGATGATATGTTTTACGTAGACGTGTCCCTTCCCTGTTTACGTTGGAAACGAAATTGAACGTGTTTTGTATCACCACATGTGCGATACAACTTTATTTTTATCGTGCAGGCAGAATGGTGGAAATCTCGTGTTTCGCATTTATAGGTCTGTGATAGATCAAATTACATGTAATTCACGTTGCCGGCTGAGAACAAAAATCAATCCGCTTAAATAATACTATTTAGAATGCGACCCCCCCCCCCCCCGCCCCATCCCCTCTCTCTCTCTCTCTATCTCTCTCTCTCTCCTTCTTTCTCCCCACTCCCCTCTCTTTTTCCTATCTCTGTGTGGAGCGAGGAGATTAATCAATTCTGTCTAGTTTAAGAGATTATGAGAGGGTTATTGCATTGTGTGGAAATGACGTTTTGAATGTTTTATGTTTTGACATCACAGTTCAGAGTGTTTCGATTGAGTGAATCTCATTAAAACTGTCTTAACCTTATACCTAACGAACGTTTCAACAAAACCATATCATGCGACCACTCTCTTTCCTCTTTGCTTGGTTTATTCAATGCCAAATTGAAGAACCCTCTCATTTTGGAACTTCTTGAGAAGACGAACACTCTCATGTCTGACCAATATGATATCGTATTTTGCTGGACATGTTGGTATCGACGGTAACACCAGAGTAAACAGTGCGGCACAACAGGCTTTAACAAAGCCTATCACTGATTTTATCATTCCTTTCAGTGATTTCAAACCACATATCAATAGTTACCTCAAATCTCTGTGGCAGGCAGATTGGGGTGGAGCGGCAAATAGCAAGCTTCATGTTCGATCACTATCCGTCTTGTAACCTTTGTAGAAAAGATCACGTAGTTTTGGCACGGTGTCATATTGTTCACACAGGACTAACTCATTCCTTGTTGTTAGAGGGTAATGTGCGACCAGAGACCAGAGTTTGTTCCCTGCCCGCAGCTGTTGTCAGTGGAGCACATTCTTTTGCATTGTACTGATTTCAATCATGTTGGAGGGCAGTATTTTACAGTTGGATCTTTAATTAAGTAATTTATGTTACCCTACGAGCCCGCAAAATGTTCAGTCTTTTTTTGAAAGTTATCAACTTTTTTAATAAATTTTAAACTGTTTTTATTATTTTAGATTTTGATCAATTCCTTTGTATTTCACAGGTTGATTTGTACAACATTTTTTAAATGATTTCTCTCATTTTCTCATTTCTGTATTCCCTTCTTAGTTTTATTCCTCATATTTCCGCGACTCTTTTTTAATTATTTGTTGGAGGTTAATGATTTTTTTACAAAACATACCGTTCATCGCCACAATATAGTCTTGGCCGCTGATGTGTCGTAAACCACCAATAAATAAATAAATAAACAAATGTTATGTGGCCCCTCATTGGAATAAGATCATCGGGTTCGTTACAATGAGGGGTCACATGATATGGTTTTATTGTGTTTTTGAAAATATTTTGAAAAAAACAATAATTAAAATAATAAATGTTAATATCCCGTGAGTTGGAGTTAAAACGATTGGCTGGAAAGCTTAACATCTGTTTCTTAGCAAGCTGCTGATGCTTTTATGCCTTTTCCTGGACACTGTAACTTTAATAGATTAGAAAACAGAATTCTCATTTCTGACAACGTTCACCTTAGACTGTTGATGATCTTTCGGACAAACAAAGCAACTACAGTACGTGGAGAGTGTATTGTCACTAAATCACCCGCAGAGTGGAGATTCCACCCGGACAAGAATTGCATTTTGTTGTAAAGCAAAACCAGCACCAGCAAAGTTTCAGCCAATGGACCTCCGGGTTATGCCCGGAGGTCCATTGGCTGAAATATCGCTTGTGTTTTTTGTTGGTATGTACACAATTTGAAAGTTATTGCTTGGGTGGTAACTCCACTCCACGGGTGACTTAGTTACAATCCACTCTCCACATAATGTAAATACGTTTTAGGTTCTGAAACGCAGCGATAAGCTTTGACACGTTCTCGAGAAATGAATTTCTCCTTTGAAAAATACAATATTAAACACGAATACTCAAATTCAAAAGTGGATGGCGTACTGTGGTGTACGGAAATCGATGTCAGTGTTTCACGGCTGGTAACACGACGGTTTATAAAGCCAACTATTATTTCCTATGGAAAGTCACTAGAAAGATGCTGTTCTGAACGTGTGATCCAATGCCACCCAGCGGTAGAGCTCACATGCATTCCTAAAAGTGTTTTCTATCACGTGGTGTTCTCCGACACGATATGACCCTGGTTGTTGAAAGAAACTTTGAACAACCACAGGGTGTTTATTTTCAATCATATTTAGAAACACAATTCAAGGAGTATTGAAACGCCACTACTGTTGCTTTGGAAAAATATAACTTTGAAACGCCGTTGGAACAAGGAGGACACGGCGGAGATAATTCTTGAGCGTTCAATATGTTTGTTTTCTGTGGTGTGATCTGTTGTAGCAGAAATCGACGCAGACCTTCTCCCTAACTGTGGAAGCAATGGGGAAGCCCTGCTAGTGTTCTTTGTTTGGGCAACCGTTATATCTAGACGCATTTTACACATTTTTGCTAGAAGATGTGCCCAGGATTCCAGAATAGGGGGGGGGGGGGGGGTGCATAAGCCTGTTTGAGAGGGGAAAAACATGATGTTCGGAATCGGGGCACCCCCCTAGTCCTAATAAGCACACGCCGGTTGTTACCTCCTCATCTCAGATCCATCAAGAGACGTGGGAGGTGGGGTAACGTCCTGATGGTCCTAGTTACGACTGAGACTCCCCGACAAAAAAAACATGCAAGCGGGAATCTGTGATTTTGTGGCGCCTGTAGTCCTGTATTGGAAACCATCTGCGATCTCTTCATTATGTAAGACATGCACTGGGATAATGTTTTAGGGGACCAGCGAAAATTTTTAGTGGGGGTTAGTAAGGCCAATCACCTCCCTTCCCGTGGGATGGCCATTCAAACCGACACATGGTATACTTGCAAGTGTTTTCCTAAGTGGACTGTTGTAGGGAGTGTTTCTCACGGATACATATGAGACAGCATACATTTTTAAATTGTTCACTAAAATATCCTAGCTCAGTACTGTCGGCGTTTCCACAGTGGATATTCAACCGTCACTCAAATATCTGCATTCTCTAAACAAAATGGGGACCTTTGTATGGATGATTGCCTTCATCAGAAAGACCAACAGCAACGTGCAGGTGTATTCGGGGGCAACCACCACTCTGCTGCCTCGTTATTCACACCTCACATCTTTCGTAACCATTGTTTTTTTCAGAAGACTATATAGTACATGGATGGTTAGTCTAAAGAAGTTCCAGTTCTTCGCTAGTGTGCCACACTCATTTTTGAAATAAAAAAGTCAGGTTTTTACTTAGCTAATAAAATCGGTAGGTTTTGTCATAAACCCCAGTCTTTGACTGGTTTTGTCATAAAAAAATAGCTCTTCATTTTTGTCATAGAAATCAACAGACTTGGTAAGGCGTTACTGTTTTCACTCGCATCAAACATTGTTAGACCTTCTCCCTTTAAACATGTAAGGCCGCTTTTCCGTCCAGTATCGTGATTCCAACTGAATTCATCAGGTAGATAGTTTCTCGGTATGTGGTATTGGGCTGCACGCAGAACATATTGATTAGTCTTCTCCCAAGTAACGAATATAGACTCTTCCAGATGGTGGATCTGAACTGTTATGGAATATACCATCATAGTTCAAAGGGTTAATATAACTAGCCTACCTAATGCCTTACACCACCTATTGTTGGTAATGGAACATTATTGGTGTGCGTTGATTTATATGACAAAAGTGTTGCGATTTTTTGTTATGACAAAACCTGTCGATTTTCATTGCAAAACTCCTGACCTCAGTTTATGAAAAACCTGGTGATGTTATTACAAAAATGACGAGTTATCGCAAAACTCGCGAATTTTAATACAAAATTGGAAGCCATAACAAAAGCCATCAGTTATAGCAAACGTTGGCGTAACACATGTAACAGTAGTTCTATAAGAGACAGAATTTGAAAGCTCCCTTGAAGGAATTGTTCTGGCAAAAGCTGCTTTGTAGCCTGTTTGTATCCAATATCTGTTATGGAGGGGTGTAAATCCCTGGACTGTGGAGATATCGTCCACCAGGTCCACCACCCCATTCACCAAAAAAAAAAATATCCTTTGCCTCGTCGACCTGTGGTCAGGCAGAGACGTATTGTGCCATTACATAGTTTTTCCAACGAGGCTCGTCTTTCATTTCATGCAATCCAATCTGCTTTATCTCGCCGCGTGAAGATTGTAAATGTTCAGTTAACATATTTTTATCACCAGGTAGATACACATTAAAATAAAATAAATGGCACTTGCAAAATGCGAAACGGTCTGATAGGCTACATCCATGTAAAGCTATCAGATTCTTGACAAAACTTCTTGATTTCAGAATGTCGACTAATCTTTGAGTGATACAGGAATACAAAACATCAATCTGTCATCTAACTAGCGGAAGCGTGTTTCGGTGATTTTCGAAAGTTTCCAACGGTAATCTGGAGAGATCTGTTCACGGAGGCAAATTACGTCAAAACCGTCTATGGCGAAGTTCCCTAAAATATCAGAGAACAATAATAGGGTATTTGATCACTTGAGTTGACAACAAACTGGCATGCATCATGAATACTTTTCAAACCTACGATTTATTTCCATGATAGACATATTGTTTTCTTCTTTGTGTATAGTTACGTTTTGATGTGTGTTAGTGAGTGTATGTGTGTGGGTGTGTGTGTGTGTGGGGGGGGGGGGGGGGTAGTGTGGTATACACCGAACGTGTGCTTAAGTTAACGGATTTTCAAAATGTAACCAACCTATATATAAACAAATAAAGACACACACACATATATACTGATTCTAGCATTACATGGTTATCTATTGTTTTCTAAACTCTGAATTGGGCATTGAGCACCCATATTTTTGGGGTATCGGTGCCTCGTCTTAACGATATGAGGACTGATTTTTACGATTGTTTTATTTCACATAACTTCCTCAATCAAATAAAATGGACATTGAAATGCAGTGAAGGATACATCGTATCAAATAATGAAAACATTCTAATTGGCCAGTGTGAACAGACTTAGCATATACGTGAACCATTTTTAAGTTCAATGGTATTAACAGTTTTATAACGAAAATAATTTAAGAAAGCTCGAGCTGAATCATCTCGTACAGATGGAAATAATAGCTTTAAAAGACAGGAAGTAGATGTTTTCCAATAAAATCTTCATATTTTTTAAGAATTGTAAGGATGAGATGTACTTCGAGAAAAACGAAAGATCCAGTTTTCTTTTTGTAGATACCATGCGACATATAAGTATGCAATTTTATGATGTCAAAATCTTGTTCCAAAATGATGGGCGACAACACTTTCAAACTTGTCAAATACATAGGTCTTCTCCATAAACTATGCAATGCATTTAAATCGAAAACGCACCCACCAACTCTAATGTACAACAACACAGAAATAGGCTACCTGCGATACGACAATTTAATACTTTTCATCTTACACATCAATTGTACACCGAATACCACCTGTCACGCAAGTATTCTAATGGCTCTTCAGCCAGGAACTGTTCATTCAATTCCTATCCACTGTCTTCTTCGACTTTAAAGAAGATCCAAACATCACATAATCGACAGGATTATATGTAATCTGTAAAGAAAGCAAAAAAGGAAAATTACATTTCGAAATATATGAAAGAAAATTGAAAATGGCTGTGTCCGTCTTGCCGTATCGCTCCCAAATTAACTGTTCATACGTCAGAACCAAACTTAGTTCCCGTACTTATCTCCCTTGATATCTCCATAGCACCTGTGCTGACAACACAAATGCATTAACCCACCATGGAGAAAATAATTTCGGTCTATTTCGTACCTCAACCGACAGAAATAATATTTCTCCATAAACTATGCAATGCATTTAAATCGAAAACGCACCCACCAACTCTAATGTACAACAACACAGAAATAGGCTACCTGCGATACGACAAAAACAGACCAAGAAGATCAAAGGCCCAAAGAGAGAGACACGTCTAATCGCTTTTCGACGTCATCTTTCACATAACCGTCTTTTGCATTTTCACTTCTCCACCTCCCATGTCGTTTAAATAAACGGTCAGGGATACCATTATTCGCAGCGGCACTTGCGCCACCAGCCCTCAAACTATGGAGCCCAAAACTATTAATATTTTCAACAAAAGGTGAAAAAGCTTCTCGGAATAATTCCCTTACTCTGGTATAGGAAATTGGAACATTATTTTTCACGAGATTATGTCCAGAATGTGTTTTAGAAAGACTTCTGAAAATATACTCCTCCGAATTTTCATCAATGTCAGCCAGTTGAAGATAAATCTTCAATGCCGATACAGGACACAACTTTGAGTCAGTTTTGGCTATTATCACCCAGCTTCCATCTCTATAAATATCAGTTTTTGATTTTTCAATAAATATAGACATATAAGTGGGAAAAAATATAATGTCTGACCGTTTGATATTTCGCAATTCCTGGCTTCGAAGAAATCCAGAAAAAGACAAAATACATAAAGTTAGAACTCTTTGATTCAACAAATTGGGAAATTCTGACTTTGACTCAAATAGCTTTGTAAGCAATGCGCAGGTAATAGGATCTTTTTTATTTACGGGTTTTGCCAGTCGTCGTTTCGCCCCTTCTAACACGTTGATTACTAAAGTATGATCCGTTGGACTAACTTTTCCAAATAATCTATGCATGTGCCGAACACTGTAAAAAGCATTGATGACGGAAGAAGATGAAGAAGTTTGCTGGACCAAAGAAAGTAAGTACAAAGCGAATGACATTGGTTTAGCAGGTAAAATGTCAACTACATGATTTGCCGCAGCCCAGATACGCCAACGCTTGAATCCCGAAAAATATTTTTTAAAGATGCTTTCGGCTCTACAGTCCTTCAATAAAGACACCACAGCAGGAACGCTGGATTTTAAATTCTGTGGTAAAAGATCTATCTCCTCTCTGTAGGACTCGGAGAATAAGCCTGTAAAATAATATGAAATTAAATACACATAAAAGCTAACGACAATCCATTCTGAAAGCAATCATATTGAAATGTAAGTTTTGCTCACCAAAAATTCCCCCATTTACTCTACTAGGAATATAGAATTCTTTAAGAGTGGGCAAATAAATCCAATCCTTAACAGAACTGTCCCAGTTACCGTTTGGACACAGTAAAGGCCAGAAATTAGACGAAACCCATAATGGAGCTATTAACGTGCCTCGAGCTTTGTCTTCGATAAGTTTTTTGAAAACTTTACTCACTAGATAAACAGGGGGGACAATCCAATTCAAATCCAAACACCAATGAGTGGTGAAAGAATCTACTTTGTCACATCCGGGATTCCAAAAACGGGAATTGTAAATCCCAACTTTTGCATTGTGAAAGGAAGCAAACAAATCTCTTGTGTGTGGACCCCACTTTTCATCAAGCCACTTAAACAGGCCGTCTTGCAGACCCCAATCATCCAAGTCTGTAATGCGACTCAAATAATCAGCCTTCTCATTTAATGATCGTGGTATCCATTGCGGTTCAATGCTAATGTTATTTTTAATGCAGAGATTATGGATATCAACAGCTACATTCTGTAGATCATTATTCATGCTACCTTTCTTAACAATTTTTTCGACATTTTGATTGTCTGTGAACCACTTTATATTACAGGCTGATAATGACCCGATCAAACTATGCAACACATAAAAAACCGCCTTCAGTTCACGCCACGTTGAACTTCGTGCTTTTTCAACCTCGTCCCACTGACCGTGTGACACGCAATCAAACATCTCAACAGAATATCCACCGAAACCAGTGTCGCTGGCATCGGAAAAAACAATTTTATCAACAGTGACTCGGGACAATAAATTTTTCGATCTTAAATCGTCGATATTTCTGTGCCAAAATTGTAACTGTTCAACACTTCGATCAGATAATCGTATATAAGAATTCCAGGAAAATGCATTGACAATATCTATACACAAATACCGTGTCATCAGTTGAACGAACTGACCAAGCACTAATTTCATGGAAATCAGCTGACCTACAACACATGCAACTTTTTTTCACATGACAACATGACCTGTACGATAAAATATTTTCAATAAATATTTTTAATTTTGCAGTTTTATCGATCGGAATTTTTAACAACATTTTTTCAGTGTCTATGTGAAAGCCTAAAAATTCGAGACTATGGGTGGGTTCCCATAAACATTTTTCATATTTCGGAACAAAACCACTGGCTATCAAATCATTTTTAACCCTCAAAGCTTTAGCCCGGGCATCCGTTTTAACAGAGAATAGCCCATCATCCAAGAACATCAATATTTTTAACCCCTCGGCTCTCCACTTTTTAACAAGCTGTCGTGCGACTTTAGAAAACGCGTATGCTGCAGATTTTATTCCAAAAGGCAGCACGTTAAAAATGTAATATTGAACAATTCCTTCATTGTCAAGCCACGAAAAACCCAAAAATTTTCTATCACTTTCTCGAATTGTTATATGGTGGTAAGCAGCATGTATGTCAAACTTTACCAAATAATCATTCTCTTCAATAAATAATAGGGCAGTTTTCCAATCATCGTAACGAACAGATTGTTTATAAATATACTTATTTACATGTCGCATATCTAAAATCAAACGTTTTTTGCCATTGTTTCGAGTCGAAACTGTTAATGGATTGACAACGAAGGGTCGTTCCCTACTGTGAGAAATTAGACCTTTGATCAACAGTTCGTGTATGGCTTCAGTGACAAAAGCACTGTTAGCAAGAGCCGAGTGATTATTTGTAGCACAAGCTCCATGAGGCTCGTACGTGAAAGGAATTTTGTATCCATTTCTGATTGTATCAATGACAAAGTCACTTGCCCCAATATCTAACCAAAATTGTATATTGTTTTTCAGTCTATCTTTCACTAAAATGGGTGCCATACCCTGCTCGTACTCCGAAAGTTTTTCTGTAACTGTAAAGTGCTCGGGCATATTGTCAAGAGTGGTTTCATTCAGAGAAGACTTAAAAGTGATAAAGTACTTATCTATGAAATCGTCATCTGGATATTCCTGTTTACTGGGTGGAGTTAAAACTGGCTGGCTTAGCAGTGTCGATTCCGTTTCTTTGGAAAGGACATTCCTTTCTCCAGTGAGAAAACGATCCACAGGAAAAACATCCAGGCCTGTTGAATTTATTCCGAAAGGAACTAGCACTTGAAACAGCAGGAATATCAGAAACACACTGTTGAACACTTGGCGGCTTACTGACGGTAGCCGAAGGCACCATTCTTGCTTTTTGTGATTTTGATTGTTTATTTTTAATTTTTCTGCAGGCTCTGTTCTCTGCTCGGTCAATTCGTTTCTCGTCGTCAGAATCCTCGGCGAGATCATGGGTAACATATTGACGCACCGTTTCCCATCCTCCTTCAGAAGAATCGGCAAGTTTAATATGTTTGTTTCTGGTTTCCAAGGACGAAATAACGCTGTCAACCATTTCATTGGCATAATCAGTCTTTCCATTATTTAATGCCCACTTTATTTGCTTTAAGGAGTCTAAATTTTCAGTATTAAATTTGAATTGGATTTTGTTCCCTTCTCTTTTCCAGTTATATTCACACTCAACCTTCAAACGTTTCACATCACTAACTGTTGCATGAAATTCTTGCTTGAGATCCGAAATTTTCTTCTCAAAAGAATATTCTAAATCCCTCTTGGTATTGTCAAACCTTTCTTAAAGGGCGTCCAACTTATCATTGATAGAATCTGCATTTGCCATTTGAACTTCGAACGAAAAACTGCAATAATTTTGGAGAAATTGAAAATGGCTGTGTCCGTCTTGCCGTATCGCTCCCAAATTAACTGTTCATACGTCAGAACCAAACTTAGTTCCCGTACTTATCTCCCTTGATATCTCCATAGCACCTGTGCTGACAACACAAATGCATTAACCCACCATGGAGAAAATAATTTCGGTCTATTTCGTACCTCAACCGACAGAAATAATATTAAATGTTTGTGTTGCACCCTTTGGGTCAATATGTGTGCTCCTTGACTATAAGAGTCAATTTCTAGCACCAATGGACCAATCGATGAGTACCCTTTGGGTCAATATGTGTGCTACTTGACTATAAGAGTTAATTTCTTGCACTAATGGACCCATCGATGAAAATAAAAATGAGAAGAGAAATTTGTTGTTTTAGAGATCTCAAAAAGCCTCGTATTTATGTTCACGAATTTGATATCTGTAGTATATTGAGAGCAATAAACACCCTGTTGTGTTACCCGTTGCTCCCAGATGTGTGGTCTTATTGATGCGGGGATATCTTACTATGGAGTACGCAGCCAGGAAAGAGTCACGGGGACGTTGTGATGCAAATGAGCTTTATCCAGGTTTGAAGCGGCGAGATGAATAAATTTGCATGAACTAAATATGGCCGGTCTTCGATAGGAAAGAAAGCTATATATATTGAACACTAGATCCTCGGATTGGAAATCGCGATGAAGTGGCTAGATGAATAAATTTGCATGACCTAAATATTCCCGGTATTCGTTATGAAAGAAAGATATATATTGAACACATGACCGTCGGTCGGATTATGTAGATTGTAAATGGATGGGAATAAATTTCCATAATGTCGAGTGTAGTCTCTGGAAATGGAAAATTGGCTAATGATGCGAACTACCTACAGTTTCCTCCGTTTAAATTGTCACTTGTATCGACAAAGAAAATATCGCGGAAAAATGGGTACGAAATATAATGTAGCATAGCTAAAACATTGTACGAGAACACAAACTGAGACACGAAGAACTCGTTCTGTCTGTTGTAACCTTCATGTCATGGAGAGCGGACAAGATACACAAACGAAATGTTGGACACAGGAAATATCCATTCTTGGGATCGAACATACGGCCAGCACATGAACGTCATCAAGGCAATGGGGTGTGTCGTTCTCATCTCACTGCTGAGCGCTATGTTAGGGATGACAACCAATGCATACAGGTGTGTGACGAGTCCAAAAACACAATTCGTGAACTGGACTGATCTAGGTACATCCTACACACAGAATGACACTTATTGTAACTGCATATCAGCGTTTAAATTACCTGACGATTTTAAAGTCAGAGTGTGCGACTACAAGGGTGGCGTTCGCGTTAATATAAGATGATTTCAGAACGAATGCTCAACCGTAGAAGGTGTTTATCTGATCACCAGACAATGGGATTACCTCTCACACACATTCGGATATATCAGTTGTGCTATCAGTTAAGCGAGAGAACAAAACACTTTTACCGAAACTCTACCTATCGGGCAATTAGAGCATATCAGAACATCACACAATTTGAAACACACCAGTTTGTGGGATACAGCCATCATGGAACGATTTAACAGAAAACAATGCGCAAACAAGATAGTTGGCAATGGATTAATGAATCTTCGCTTTCTAAAATGGGAGTTAGTTTACCTCTGGAGAGGTGGAAGATATTGTGCGAAAATGTGAGGGAGATTAATGTGACAATAGATCGCATTGAACGCGGGTACGAATGCAAATTCGAGGTTCCTCTGGGCAATAATGTGTATATCAGCGTATACTGGAAATACAAGACGGTGGATAAGACAGTTCTCTTTTTTACCGGATGAATGAGAGAACATTTGTGCTACCAAACTCGGAATTACTATGAGTTTTCAACAGTGGAAATTTATGTGTGATGCCCTGCCTGACATTGGTGAATGTGTACGAGAGGTAGATGCCGTGATTCCGTGTTATGCTTCCACTGACCATATGAACCAGTTGGCGCGCTGTGATGTAGAGAAAATGTCATCCGAACACTCATCACCTGTATTGATTTATTGTTTGTTTGTTTTTTTAGCATTCTTAATATTAAATATATAGAGGATATGGAATGAGTGTTTTTCTCATATAATATTTATGAAATGAGTCGAAGAATTTTCCGTTTTGGCGAGCCTCGCTCGTTCCAATGAGGGGTCATAACCTATGTTGTGGACGCAAAAAGTGAAAATATAAAAAAAGTGAATGGCTTTTTTCTTGTAGGTAAAAGATTAACACAATATAACCCACCCTAAATAGGACAGATAACGTAAATTCCCCCTACTGAAATTATGCAAATGTGACCCAGTTGTATTTTGTTTAGCCAATCAAATTGTCCTGTTTTGAAATTGACCAATGAAATTGACGGAAGGCTTTATATATCAGTGATTAATATGAAAACAAAATATCAAATGATTTAAAGTGAGAAAAACGGACGAGTCATATGATAAATACATATTCCTCACATATCTGTGTTATCTATGAAAACAGTATCGTACATGTTCTGATTATGCAGATGAGGAATCATAACGAACGGGATTATGGAGATGAGGTACTTTGTAGAATTAAAACACAGATGTCAAAAAAATTCCATAAGGTCGAGCGTAGGATCTCGGAAAGATGGGAGTCGTATCTCGGATATACCTAGTAAGTATATATATATATTGGTGAAGAGTTTTAGTCTACTGTGAAACCATTTTAAAGCAGGATGTAGAATAAGAGATGTCCGGGCATACCCGAGGAGGTTACAGCCATGGTAAAGGAATTGACGAAATATCGGAAGATGACACAGGAACCGACAGCCAAGGGAGTGAAACTTACGACCCTAGCGCACCTAAAGTGGCATGAAGAGACTCATTTTGAGAAATTTTAGAAACGTGTAAAGGTATCTGAACTATCGATTAAAACAGTTTATAGAATCAAGGAGTTTACCATGCACAGCATGAGCAACGGGTCTGCAATCGCATTGTGTACGTTAAAGCCTGAGTTTACAGAGGTAAAGCAGGATCTAGAAGTTTATATACCAGAACGGTATACCGATCAAGTTAAAGGTACTCATCTGTCATATTTAGGAACCGTAACTACAAGCAAAGGTAAAGAAGCACATGACTTGACATTTTTTCACTAAAACTGAGGATTGTAGAATAGTTGAAACTACATCAGTGTCTAAAGCTGTGAATGATGATGATGGATCAGACACTGATACAGATACAGATATCCATCAAACTACAATATCTTCCCTTTAGGGCATCTGCCGTACAAATGGTCAATGTCAGAAATCCGGAAAGGGTTACTGCAAATCCTTTGGACAATCCAGTTGTCGCGGTCATGCGTTTGCGATGAATTCCTTCTGCGTTGGATGTGGCATGACAATCGACATAATCTCCGCTGGTAAAATCTTTAAGTAGACTGTCTAACGGATGTGTACTTTCTTATTTAACAGCTACTAATACGTAGATTGGAATGGAATTATGTGTATATCAATCATGATTGATAATAAAGCTAATATATATATATGTATATATATATATATATATATGTTATCTATCAGGTTTTACGACAGTTTCACGGGTAAAGGAACCCGGAGAGAACCACTGAACAGCGAGTTAGAGGCACGGCCAACTCGATGGACATTGACATTTGAAAAAGTCTGCTGTTTGGATGTTTCAAATCTTAAGCCATTTATCCCCTTGCCTTTGCTTTGACCCGGTCAAGGAATGCAGTATTCAGTTAGCCTTGGGGCTGCACTTGAAAATATTGATGGTCTACCCCCAAATGACGATTATGGACTTTTCTAATTGATGCAAGGAAGGAACCATCAGGGTTCAAAGGGTTAACCCTTTACCCAACGATTCGCCCGCATCCGCCCGCGTAATATGCAAATTCAGCAGTTGAAAAAATATTATTTTTCAAAAAATTTCAACAAAACCATATCATGTGACCCCTCGTTGGAACGAGCTCGTTCCAACGAGGGGTCACATGATATTGTTTTGTTGAAATTTTTTGAAAAAAATTTAAAAAAATTATATTTAAAATAATAAATGTTGATATCGTCTGCGTTGGGTAATGGGTTAACGTTCGACAAGGACGAGGAAGTGCACTTTAAAATTCGAAATCTGCTGCCGGGAGGCAACATATTTCAAATTTTAAATGATGAATTAACGTTATGAATGCCATGTCAAATATATCAAATATGGGCACGGACTCGGTAATAGGGTGCGAATCGGAATGGGCTCCGTCGCGCGAGGGTAGCTTCCGAGATGACGGCTGGTTTTCCGCACAGTAACAGTTATCCAGCAGCGGAACATGGATTGCAGATGATGTATTTTAGTAAGAAGAAGACGAGTTTGTAAACCAAATAAATATCTATTCATAAACTTCTACAAAAGCTATTTGAATGAAATGTATTCATGACAAATCGGTGAATACTATTTCGTCAGTTCATTGTCAATTTTAGTCACGCCTGCTTATCAACAGCCATGACTTAATTCGACATTGAACTCAAGAAATAGAAAAGTCTGGGGAATCCGTCGGTGCAAGGGTTACCCCCTCCCCCCGACCCCCCCCCCCCCCCAACCCGAGAGAGCGACATTTTGGTCTAAGATATAATTTCCTCATCTGTAGTCACATAAGAAAGATATACACGGTGCATTGGTGATAAAATAGTACCTGCTATCTACAACCATCCGACTGCAGAGTGCATTATTTTATCCACCTTAGATATTTAAATTGGGCAGTCCCATCTCATTGTAAGTGTGCGCAAAGGCTATACCATAATAGGAAACGCGGACTCAAAACTCATGGGTGAGCATCGGAAGGGCTAAGATAGCGTCGGTTCCAAAGTGTCAGGGTAATTGCAGGAGATAGTGGCAGACAGATTTTCGCTAACGACAGGGAATGGATTTTAACACTTTTCACATTTCGGACCTGGAATGTAAAATTGTTCTATCCTAAACTGATGCCCATTGTCCTTATTTTCGTAAAGCGTTTTCCAGAGGTACCTTGAATCCGCAGGTTTAACACTAGCTGGAGTTCTTTTAATGGGACGATGATAGGTTCGGTTGTAGCTGTCCGTGAGTTGCGATAAAATGTATACCCAGCGATCTACTTGTTTATGTGCTATATATAGAGGATATGGAATGAGTGTTTTTCTCATATAATAATTATGAAACGAGTTTAAGAATTTTCCGTTTGGGCGAGACTCTGGCGAGCCCAAACAGAAAATTCGGACGAGTTTCATAAATATTATATAAGAAAAACACTCATTTCGTATTATATTTATCATATGACACACACACACAAATTAGCCACTTATTATGACTTTTTAACCCATCACATAACTCGAGTTGCAGACGGCACTTGAAAAAAACATCCTCGTATAACTAAACATTTTCATTTTCATTTTTTGCTTCCAAAACATAGGTTATGACCTCTCATTGGAACGAGCCTATGTTTTGGAAGCAAAAAGTGAAAGTATAAAAAAATTGAGTTTTTCTTGTAGGTAAAATGTTAATACAATATAACCCACTCTAAATAGGACAGATAAAGTAAGTTCTCCCTACTGAAATTATGCAAATGTGACCCAGTTGTATTTTGTTTAGCCAATCAAATTATCCAGTTTTGAAATTGACCAATGAAAGCTCCCAACTCTAATAATACAAATTATGAAAATGTGGTCCAGTTGTATTTTGTTCAGCCAATCAAATTGTCAAGTTTTGAAATTGACTAATGAAATTGACGGAAGGCTTTATTTATCACTGATTAATATGAAAACAAAATATCAAATGTTTTAAAGCGAACAAAAACTGACGAGTCATATGACAAAACGAGCTATTCGTAATTTGATCGTTTTAATCCCTCGATCGACGACAGACGCTTTCACTATATTCTGAGTTACGAATAGCACGACGTTTTCTCGCTTTTGTAACTCCTGCAATTTGTGAATTATGTACCTTTGTCCGGTTTTCTTTCGGTTTTGAATATTTTTGTAAAAGCCGAGACCATTTCTTTACCAGTTTTCGTACGTAAAGGTACGGTCCATATATACTTGGACATGATGTCGTTGGGCAGCAGAAAATATTTATTGCCATCGTTGTCTTTTGCGTAAAATGCCATATCAGCCAGATCGGCAGACCATTGATAATCTATATGAGGGGCAATAACTCTTCTGCGTCTGAACGTCCTCCTCTCTTGTCGATGTACTGGGTAATCCTCTTGCTTTGACAACCATTTTTGTATCTCGGCTTTACTCAAGACAAAGTACCCCTCTTTCCTCACTGACCTGAATAATTTGTGCTCTCCCGCAATAGCGCCAGCGTGGTTGGGATCTAGATGCTCTTCAAATAATCATCGTACTTCACAGTTAGAGCCCCTTGATCTTCGTGGCAACGGATTCGGTATTTCTCATTTTGACGGGAATGCCTGGTGGAGGTGGATATGATAGTCCACCCCCTTCTGTTTCCTTGCGGGTGTCACAGGGAGTCTGGCTCTTTTATGGAGATTTGTGGGTATGCGTTCCATTAGCGCCTTGGATGAATCCGACGCCTCAGTCGCTTTGGTTTGAGTTGCTTCCGACACTGGACCAATGGTTTCTAGTCTATCTGATACGGTAGGTTGCTGGCCGGAAGAATTGCCGAATATACGCTGATATGTATCGCAAGACAATAAAACCATTTCTGCATGATGGGAACTTGTGTGTGTGGCTGTGACACCAGAATCTCGACGTGGATGAGGATGATGTGAACAGAATCGAATTTTATAAGCTTTCATAAATGATGGTGTCCTCGCCGGGAAAGATGTCAGTTCTTACGCGGTAAGCCCCTTCTGCCCTGAGGGATAAATCTAGAACTAGGGAGCCGTATGCTTTGGCTGTTACACCTTTGGAGGCTTCCATCAGAAATCTACATTTACCCAAGAATGCTTGGCGCGCAAGACACTGTACCTGCAAAACATCCGGCGGGTTTTTCACGAGTACAAGTATGTGCCCGTTTAAATTTATGGTGCGTGCATGCTCCTCTTTGCAGTAGAGGTTCTGATTCAATAAAATTAAACTCAGGTTGCGATGGTGCATGCCTTTCACGAACAGGTGCTCCATTTCCGATGATTACGTCACAGCATCCATCAGATCGTCCAAAACTACCAGATTGCAGTGAGAATCACTCGACAATTCCTCCAAGTCTGATTCAGTGGGTAATCCTCGATGAACTGTTACATATTCTAGATCTCTCTCCATTTTTTCGCACATCGGTTGAACAACTGAGTAGCAGTACATAACTTTCTGGGCTGGACGCAGAAACATCTCGTCTTTGTTGGCAAGTAGGCGGAAGATCCAACTTGTTTTACCGCTACAAGTTGCCGCGGACACCGATATAGACGTACATTCGCCGAAGGGATACACGGTTGAAATGAGTCTATCAAGAAACTGTAACCCCGTTGTATCTAACTTCCTAGCAAGAAGCTTAAACCCCATTTGGGAGCGTCATGTGCTAAGGCAACTCATACCAATGTTAATTCTTTCAAATATCACCCTAGCCGTTGAAAGAGCCATGTTACTTAATGCACTGAGAGGGAAGGAATTGTTTGTTTTTTTATTTATTTGGCACATTTTCGCACTCCGTTTGGTTTCCATTATCCCTGTACTCAACACACATATTGAGTAAAGGGAAAATGGAGTAAGCCCTGCGAACCACGTCCCGGTAAGAGTGCTACTCGAGGGTGGGAGGTGGTGATCTGATTGTGTGTGTTTGGAAATCGACGCTTTAGTCTCTAGTTCGCTGTTTCTAATTTAATCATTGATCATCCACGAGCTCTTTATCATCAGAAAGTGGACAAAGGGAGATGTCTAATGGTATGGTATGAATGCGTGTATGTATATATGGTTTTCTTTCCGGCTCTGAAGCCTCTGTTCATCCCGAATTTTGATTTCCCAGTTCTTAGTGCGGAACGAAATGTGTTTATAGGGTCTCTGACGGCTCTCTTGTTAACTCCTTTTAAAGTGAATTTGTACTCGTTGCCTTTTCGTTCTTTCGATTGTATTTTTCTCTGCTTAAGTCCTTTGGTCCTCCTCCATAATTTACGCGTAATGAATCTGGCCTTTGATAACCTAACTTTCGCGGACTTGCGGACAATATACGTCATGGAGCAAAGGCCCACCATTTCGTCTCCTGTATACTCCAGTTTAAAAAGACCAGGAGTCCGCTTATCATAACGTTCATGTTTTGAGAAAGTGCGTGAAAATCAACGTTGCATAGAGTCTGCTTCCATTTCCTGATCGGTACATAATCCTTGAAGCGATTTTTCGTAAGAAAGCCTCTTGTCCGGTTTGATGATATCCCCTAGACAGTGACCCGAAATTGCCAAATATGCTGAGTCCGTGTCCATTTCCATGTACTCGAGGTCTCGACGATCGACGTAGATGTCCATAAAGTCGTAATAGAACTGGAGCACTCGCAATTTAGCGTACTGCAATATGAAATGACCCAACTGGATTGGCAGATCCAATCTGATCTTCTTTGTTGCCATTTCAGCCTCGTAATATTGTTCAACAGGACCTAGACAATCGAGCTTCCGAAAGCGTGGTTCATTAACTCTCAAGCAAGTCTCATTTTCTCCTTGGAGGTAAAGGATATCTCTGTGTGTACTCTTGTCCATGACCATTGAACCATACACAGAATTTCTGACGACTTTCATCGTATCAGCAAGAATTGCTGTAGATGGATTGCTATCGCCTTCCCTTCGGCAATGTGTGACGTCATTAACAAAATCTTTAAAGCACCGCTGCTATTGAAATTCGATTGCTTGATGAATTTTGGTGACTACCATTCCGTGTTCTAAATACCATCTCAATAGGGGCGCCGCAATCAACATTTGCCGTCAGGTCATTCCACCCACTAGTAACCGACGAGGCGCTTTTAACAAGTTATGACGTTCCACATGCGTTTTCATATGTTCGCCTACGGATTCGAAGGGAATGTCGGTTGTACAAAATAACGGCGACATTTCTTCGAAATATGCGCAGGACGTCATGTCTGGATGTTTGAAATAATGTGGCCATTCATCTAGAACCTCCATATCCACTTCCACCATACCGAATAAATCACCATCTACCACCCCATGGAGAGTATGTGCGTCGGTTACTTTTCCACGATATTTGTGGTAGAAAAGCGGTCTGGTGGTATTGATGAACTAGAATATTTTTGGATTGAGCCGACAGTATCCTCTAAACTGGAATTCGTACATTTCCACAACTTTACAACCTCTCCCCTTCAGGTATTCGGTAATTCCCTGTGTCTTTTTTAATTTCTGATCGCCGGTGTCCAACCACATTTTGTCTTTGATATCTCTAGTGACAGTACATGTGTGTCCGTGCCAGAAACACATGTGGAACTGATAGCAAGTGGGTCGGTCGTCATTGGCACTGGCCGGGCTATAACCATCCACTGAATATTTGCAAACACGAATTTCTGAACCGTGGTTCCGTTTATGTTGAATTTCCAAACCCCCGTCTCTATTAGCCAAATCAACCAGTGGAACGCCATCACGAATTTGTTTCTTAGTTCGGGTGCAAAGTTCTTTTCAGCTCACCTTTGTACAAACGGGCCTACTGGTAGAGGTTTCCCAAGGCAGTGTAAGTAGAGTCCATTTGCTTCGAAGCCAAAAATAGCTTGACATTTCCGTTTACCCCTGATGCGATTAACACCTGCGTTGTGATATCGGGTGACGATGATACTCGGTCCTCCCTCCAAATTGCTCGTAATTGTGTTGTAGAGATCGGCATTTTTTCTCGTCAAAGAGAGCAAAGGTTGCATGGTTCTCTTTGCCACGTCGGAACAGCAACCTTCTGGCTATCCCTGGCACTCTTATTGACGTCTTGAATATGTCTAACCCTTTGTTAAAGTAAAATTGTTGAAGCCGTTCCACCGCTATCAAATATGGTCCGACATCTGAATTATTGTACCATTTTAGGAAGTCTTCAAAAGTGGACATATTATTTCCTTCCCAAGTACGTTGACAAAACTGGTACTCTTCATCGCTGAAGTTGGTTCCCTTAAGAGTACTGTAAAATACCTCGTGTGGTGGTAAAGTTGTTAATCTAATTTGGCGACGTCGCCGAACCATTCATAAGGAAATAAATCTTTTCGCTCTTCCACGTGATAGTCTGTCAGGAATTTCGAATATGAAGACCCAGGCGCTAAGAACTGCGATATATCTAGAAATTTCATCAGGTCTACAGCTATGCACATGTAGGAATTCTCCTTTTTAACAACAAAAGTGCATTTTGCTGATGCATACTGAGATGCTTAGCTAGATTCTTCTTAATTAAATTCAGGTCGTACTTGGCTGAATTAAAACCCAATACTGGCACTTGGGTTATGAATTCCGAAAATTTGGCTTGTAGTTCTTTTAGCGTCTTCCGTTCTGCTGTATCTTCATTATGCTCTGATAGACCCTTCACCATTTCTTCAAATTCTTTAATACTTTCTTCGAGCTGATCTAACGCCCAACTCCTACTGCCAACTCTCTGACTTTGGAAGCTATTTCTTGCATGGCTACAACCATGTACTAAACTAACTTGTCTTCGTCGGATTCCACAATGTAAAAGGGTGTCGAATATTTGGGCACGTTGCTAGAGATGGGCACGCAACGTGCTTGTGACTCCATTGCAAGTAGTCAATGGGGCGGTCATCAACCTTCTTCAGCACTGCTTCGAAATCGTAACAGACAAACCAGGTAGACGTTCTCTTGTCTCTTAGAATATTGAAACTACACAGCCCCAGCTTTTCGAAAATAGTGTCACGTGACCGATATAAACCACCAGGGTAAACATATTTACTTTGATTGACGCATTTTCGTTGGTGTCTGTGGAGATTAAATGCTTTGTTGAATTGTCTGTCGCACGTCTTGCACTCGAATTTCTTTGCATACGTTGGACATTTTTTTATGTACGATAGATGGGTTCCGTCAATATTTACGTACATGCTTCGTTCGTGGAGACCTCTTGACTTGTATACGAAATGTGCATGCCCGTCTTTTCCCAGGCTGTATACTTCTAAATTGGCTTTGAATAATTGCTCAAAGTCGGGAAACTGTTCAAATGCCACGCACTAAAATTTCTTGCTCGCCTTGTTAAATCCATAGATTTAATGTCATGACCATCGTACAAAGCCAGGCAACGGAACGCACACAAGTTGTCGGACTATGGTTTCCATGTATGTTTATTAACAATCAGAGGGTGGATGCTGTCATTATCCAAGAGATGGTTTGGAACCTGTTCTCCGCCAACCGGGTAATGAATGCATGTCACGTCAAATTGAACGTTTGTCACCAGCACTGGAACCCATTTAGTGTCTGGTCGTTTTCGAAGCAATTCCGTCGTGGCGTCAATCCGTCCGAGACGCAGCTCAAGTCGCTTCATGTCCAATCCTTTCGAAATAAACATCGGACTTTCGAATACAGCTTTGTTGAAAAATGGCGTACAGTAACGATACTGTCCCGTTTCCCTGTGTTGCAAGATGACACCAAACATGATGTTCAAACGAAAGGCGTGTTGTTGTTGCCCAAAAATTTCGCCAGCAAAACGAACGAGCTGATGTGTGGTGACGTCATTGCCTACTGGATAATTATAAACACTGTGTACCAGTCCCACTTGATGCGATTCCAGTATGATTGGAGAACTGGCTTCGTAAACCTGTTTCAATTCCTCGTCCACCGTTCCATCCTCCTGTTCCCAGGGCGAGGGATATTCTCCCCACGGTGCAGATTGGAGACGTCCTCCTGTCTGGTAGTGTAGTTCATGCCGTGAAGGTAAAGGTCTTACCTATTGTTGAACGTTTCGAACAGCTACGGCAGTGGAATATGGCAGTTTTGCTATCCAGTTTCGGTTTCTTGTGGCATGCTGGCGGTGTCTTCTCAGAGGGTCGCTTTTTGCGGGGCTCTGTTTTGGACGTTCCTCGTGGACGGGACTATGGCGCTTCAAACCTTGAACCGTCGAGCATCGTTTACCGCATTGTGTACAATCGCGGTGGTGACTCTCAGTGGTACAGGTCTTTTCCTGACGCTTTTTGCTAGCGAGGTAGTTAAACGTTTTTCTGCATTTCTCACACGCAAATGTAGCGCCCTCGTGTTTAGCTTTTGCGTGCTTCTTTAACGAATTCGTATATTTAAAAGACTTTGAGCAATGACCGCAACTGTATATAATCGTTTTCGTTTCCTCGTTATTTGATACCTGGAACGAGAAGAAGTTAACACACATATTAGCTATCTGTTAAGATAGGGGTTAACTGTTAAGAATGCCAGATATTACCCGAAAGTGTACATATCAAACGCGGTTTCTTCTGTCATATAAAATACTACTGATCATTTTATTCGCCACTGTTGGTTCCGTTCATAAATATTATATAGGTTCCATTTTACTGGAGAATGACTGCACACATTTTCCAGTAAATTGAAACTCTAGTATATTTAAGATTGAACAAAATATGAAAGCATGGGAAAAGTGTAATGTCGTTTATACGCACGGGAAGTGATGTTCCATCCAATACGTCTAGCTCTCTGTGCAATATTTCGTGATCATGCAACGATTCTTTGTTCTGGAATCCAGCTCCACATGTTACACAAATTAGCTGATTGGTCTCCATACTGAAAAATAAAACAAGACACCGCTCTCTTTATCTCTCTTGATAGTCGATCACATTTGTACAATTATCAAGGACAGGATATGACTTTAGCTGTTACAATTTCCAATCAACAAACAATTCTAGTTATTACCTTTGAGTGTAGGTTTAATTTAACATATATATATCTATGATTGTGAATGGTTTTATCGTTTAACCCTTAACAATTTTCAGAATTTACAGTATCATCGTGCTCTTCACATACCTTTCTATTGCTAAAAAAAATCAATACCAACATAGAACTGAGTCTGTCTGCTGGGCGTAATCTTTATTCCAAATCTTCCTCTAACGCTAAAACTTTCACTGCATTTTTAAGTTTCTCTCCATCAAACTTGCGTTGGTCAAGTGTCAAATATATGTACCTTTCTGTCTTGTCGATCCATCCAGCCATATTCAGGTCATGCACATTTATTCATCTAACCACTTCAGCATGATTAGCAATGCGATAGTCAAGTGTTAAACATATATAGCTTTCTTTCTTATCGAAGACCGGCCATATTTAGTTCATGCATTTTTTTTTCATCTCACCGCTTCAAAACTCGATAAAGCTCATTTGCATCACAACGTCCTCGTGACTCTTTCCCGGCCGCGTACTCCGTAGTCAGCGATATCCCCGCATTAATAAACCCACACATCTGGGAGCAACGAGGAACACAACATAGTGTCTATTGCTCTAAATATACTACTACTACTGATATCAATCCAAACCCGTACTTTAAGTTCCTTTAGTTCATTTGTCATCACCATTTAGCCTGTATGAATTAATTTGTCATCACCATTCAGCCTGTATGAATTAATTTGTCATCACCATTCAGCCTGTATGAATTAATTTGTTATCACAATTCAGCCTGTATGAATTAATTTGTCGTCACCATTCCGCCTGTATGAATTAATTTGTCATCACCATTCCGCCTGTATGAATTAATTTGTCATCACCATTCAGCTTGTATGAATTAATTTGTTATCACCATTCCGCCTGTATGAATTAATTTGTCATCACCATTCCGCCTGTATGAATTAATTTGTCATCACCATTCAGCCTGCATGAATTAATTTGTCATCACCATTCCGCCTGTATGAATTAATTTGTCATCACCATTCAGCCTGCATGAATTAATTTGTTATCACCATTCAGCCTGTATGAATTAATTTGTTATCACCATTCAGCCTGTATGAATTAATTTGTCATCACCATTCAGCCTGTATGAATTAATTTGTTATCACCATTCAGCCTGTATGAATTAATTTGTCATCACCATTCAGCCTGTATGAATTAATTTGTTATCACCATTCAGCCTGTATGAATTAATTTGTCATCACCATTCAGCCTGTATGAATTAATTTGTCATCACCATTCAGCCTGTATGAATTAATTTGTTATCACCATTCAGCCTGTATGAATTAATTTGTTATCACCATTCAGCCTGTATGAATTAATTTGTCATCACCATTCAGCCAGTATGAATTAATTTGTTATCACCATTCCGCCTGTATGAATTAATTTGTCATCACCATTCCGCCTGTATGAATTAATTTGTCATCACCATTCAGCCTGCATGAATTAATTTGTTATCACCGTTCAGCCTGTATGAATTAATTTGTTATCACCATTCAGCCTGTATGAATTAATTTGTCATCACCATTCAGCCTGTATGAATTAGTTTGCATTGTGTTACGTGGATATAGCCTTAAGAAGAACATCGCATGATTTGAATGAAGGAAATACATAATTCTTAGTTTAAATCTGTTTAAAATAAACACAGTCGTTCTTTTTTTATAGCTTTCAATGTTCACGGAGATAAATCGGAAATTAAGTAACACCAAACTTTAACGATAGTCACCCTGTCAGTTAGCAATATACAAACCCGCTGGTTCTTAACACCCCCCCCCCCCCCTCCAAAAAACAAATCAACGAAACCATATCAAGCGATCCCGCATGTTGAACGAGCTCGATGAGATCGTTCCGATGATGGCTCACCTGATATGGTTTTGAAACCTTTCATCAACTGCTAGTTTTGAAAATTACACGGGTGGATGCGGTCGATTCCTTAGATAAAGAGTTAGAATATATACCAAGTGATAACATGAACAAGAGTCTTTTCAAGTTAAATGATCACGAACAGCGAACCAACTTACTTTCAGTTCTGGTTTCGATAAACGATTTCAGATATAAATTCTCTTCCATGAAACATGCGCGGGAGCCAACGAAAAAGTTTACATTGCGTTTAATAGCTCTTGAGAACTCGGAAAATACGATCACTGATCGTTAGTCACCAATGTTTGACCCCCCCCCCCCCCCCCCCAACGGTCGGTGGATTAGAACAAGGCAAATATTCGTTTGATGCTGCGCAGTGGCACTGTACTAACTGCTACTAATTCAGTCCTTGGCAAAAAAGGGACGGATATGAACCACAAACAGAAGCACGTAACATCTATCGTTTTTAGTAAAACAACACCACAGTACTGTTACACAACGGACGCCATACGAGGGTTACAATTGTGTAATACAGTACTAACATTGATCTCTGTTCAAATGGATTGCTGGAGTCCTCATTGGTCACAGACATAAAGGTGTCTCATCGCAGCCATCTCAGAGGTTGGGGGCGTAAGTAACTTTAAATAAATAATTCTCAACAAAAGCAATTTTATCTAATGTTTTGGTTTCCCGACGCTTCCAATTCCCAATCACTTTTATATACGAATATAATTAAGAATCCACGATAACTGAATACTTCGATGATGTAAACATATTTTCGTTATTATTAAATACAAGTGCCAGAATAAGAAAGCTGATAGAGTGTTATTAACTAACGTGCAAGATGTTCGCCTTACGTTTGATGAAGTGAACGTTATTTCGCTACAGGTAACATATTTCAAGTCGTGAAACGTCACTGATTGGGAGGAGTTACCGCGATGATTGACAGGACGCCATCTTGAGTTGGGTGGGGACAGTTTAGGAATCGTCGTTTTTCGCTGACGTTCTAGCAACCCAATTATTAAGAGATCTGTGAATAACATCTAAACAGTTTTACTCCCTTACATGGTCAACCCGATGCACAGAGGTTTTGTACCAACTCTTGTGTTTTTATCTTACAGCAAGGACGTATTTGTCCCAATACTAATGGCAAAAAAGACGAGACAAAATACGAATCTGTATTTGAGGTAATAACAGCCTGGCATTCGACTGAGTAAGAGAACTTTTGTACCTGCACTTACAGTTAAAACTAGATAGAAGTCCTGTCACGAACAGTGCGCTTATCTAGGCTTAATTGCGCGTAGGAATTGCGCGCAATTGCCGTATCGAATGGCATCCAACGCACGGCTGGTTATCCTGGTTACTCATAGGAAACAGAGGCAATGTTTCTGCCAATGGATCTCCGGGCTACCCTGTACATAATTTGATACTATGGCCTTAACGCGTAGATCAACGAACAGATCGACGTACTATTTGTGCGCATGTCATGACAGGACTTCTAGTTTTAACTGTATCGAAAACGGATTACAGATGTCGCGGCCACCGTTTCGATAAAAGTAATAAAATGAAAAATAAATCAACAACTCAGCGACATAAATTAGAGGAGCTAATGTTTTTGCAAAGATGATATTTTTGTATCGGCATATCATGCGTTAACACTTTGAACCCTAGCGGCAGTTTTTTTTTCTGCCAGCAACATGTCACGCCATAACGTCATTAAGTGGGGTGGCTGTTCAGTAGATGTGTGGGGTATACCAATCAATATTTTCAACGTGCAGCCCAGAGGCTGAACGTTGAAAATATTGATTGGTCCACCCCAAATAATGAATATGGACTTTAATTGCTGCCATTGAACTGGCGTGTAAGATACTACCAGACTTTCGAAGGGTTAAATCTGAAAAATAAATAGACGGCTGACGCATTACGATAAACTTTGGTGGTTATAGTATATGTACAACAATGAATGTTGATTACGTGATGCACAGCCGAAGAATGTAATGCGATAGCGTCGTGATCCTCATTCATAAAAAATCAATTCACAGACACTGAATGATTGTCAAGACAGGGGGCTATATCGTAAGATGAATTGGTTATTACGATCAACTGGGTTTCCAAAATAGTGAATTAAAGTCGACACACAGTCTCTGGTCACATATCGACGAGTTCGTTGAATACCATCAGTATCCGAGTCCCAATATTGTTCTTCTCTTGGATGTTATTCCCTGTTATTCTCCCCCCCCCCCCCCTCTGCATGTGTAACATACGTCTGTCTAGGGTGAGATAGAAGGAAGAGACAGATGTATCCCACCCCACCCACGTGCCCTACTTATTTGCATATTTAATTAGCGTCGGGACTATTTCATCATCGTCTGCATTTCCAAAAACAAACAAAATGGCGTCTCGCTTCGACAATGTAAATACAGAGACATTTGTCGCAGAAAATCGAAATCAGAGCACGGAACGCAAGACAAAGTCGCACTTGAATTTAATGCATGGGTTTTGGGTGAGCGACATCATGAATGGAGGCAATTGCATGGGATTCCACCCGATAAATTAAACAGCTATATCGCGGAATTTATCATCAATGTCAGAACTGAAGATGGAAAAGAGTACGAACCTAGCACTCTCGTGTTATGATCGGAAGTTTTGATCGATATTTGAAGGAACACTGATGTGGCAAACAGATTATGGCAACCCAGTGTTTAAAGTCTGCAGGAACTAGGTAGGCATTGCGGATGAAGCAGCGTGATTTGAAGTCGCATGGAAAGTGTCAGAAACCCAAGAGGGCTCACCCGCTAACCACGGAGGATATTGAACTATTATACAGTAAAGGCCAGTTAGGTGGAGATACCCCGACGTCCCTGATAAACACAATGTGGCCCTCGATACCCTACACTTCAATATCAGGGAAGGTAGTGCTGAACATCGCCAAATTTGCTGGGCGGATATCAAGCTGAAATATGATAACCAGTCACAGTTAAAATACCTCGAGTATTCAGAGAAAGTCACGAAGATTAGCTTTGGTGACGATGTGACAGATACACGCGAATTTCCGCCACGGATGTACGAAACCCCATCAAGAAAGGACAGGTGTCCCGTTGAACTTTATATGTTATACTCAGAACGGAGACCAAGTGATTTTTGTAGAGACGATGACCCCTTCTATCTAGCGGTTGTGACAAACAATGAACGTCCTGGGGATAAAGATAGGTGATTTTTGAGAGGTCCAATAGGAAAACACAAAATCGAATAAATAATTTCCAAAATGGCCAAAAATTCTGACTTACCGGATTTGGAAAACAGGAACACTTCTAATTCCAGTGTGAGGAAAACGAAAACATTGGTGCAGACAATGACCGACAACCATGTTCCAGATTCCCTTCAAGTTTATGTAACTGGCCACAAGGATGTGAATTCACTGAACAACTAAAGAACAAATAACATTTCTCAGAAACGATCCGTATCACACATTCTTTCTGGCGAATCCAACACAAGTTCAAATGTACTCGTTTTTTTCCCGAGAAATCAACAAGTATCAGCTGTTCAAATTCCTTCAACATAGCGCACATGCGCAATCAACAAATTGATTACTCCTCTTCTCAATCAAATGCAACAATTTCCACAGCTCAGAATCTGATGAAAAGCACATTTCAAGGCGCAAAATTACATGAATGCACAATAAACTTTAACTTTAATACTTATTCCGCACCATCACAACCAAAGAGAAAACGTATCAACCAAATTGTCGATTCGGACTCGGGAAGCGACTAAACTTTAAATGAGGTCACAGACCACGTAGCCTCGTAGGTGAATACCACTAACGAAATAGTTCGACTACAACAAGTCTGTAACTCTTGTGATAATGACGCAACTGTGTTTATTCATTGTTTACAATATGACCACTTGTTTCATAAATGGTTAACAAAATGAAATTCATGTTGAATATTGCGTGCAATTCTTTGTGAATACATTGGTATCGTTGCGCCCGCCGATCGATCGATTGATTCATGTTGACGTCATCAGAATGCCGGGTGATCAAAGTTTGATGGTGTAAAACTATTTAAACCCCAAGATGCCACCTTTCCTAATTGATTTCGTGATATATGTTACAGTCAAACTGTGAAATTAGTCATTTCGTGAAATGCCTAAAACATTCAGTCATTTCATGAAATGCCTGTGGAGGTCAGTCATTTCGTGAAATTACTCAAATTTCTAGTCATTTCATGAAATGACTAGAATTTGTGTCTAGGCATTTCACGAAATGACTGATGCCTCTTTGATTCTATGCACTTCTGGTTTTCAGTGACATGAAGGAAGAAATTACATATATTCAATGACACCGTAAGTGTTTCTTCAAATTTGGAAAGAGATGGTAGTCACTTGGTGACTACCATCTCTTTCCAAATTTGAAGAAACACTTACGTGGTCAAGGATTTCAAGATGATGAGGAACTTACTGCTGCTGCTGCTGCGGAGGCTTGGTTACATGAGCAAGATATGAACTTCTACAGACGCGGCATCAACGACTGGCAGACCAGGTAGAACAAGTGTATTGAATTACAAGAGGACCTGTTGAAAAATAAATATGTTCTGTATTGATATTCCAGCTTTATTTAGGATAGGCTCAAAACTTTTTGACATCCCCTCGTAAGTAATCACAGAATACAGAACTTCTTTAGATGATCTTGATAAACCTTATTCCATCTGTAGTTACTCATCACGAAACTCTAACTCAATATTATCAGACATGTTGACAGTAAACTAATTGAAATGAAGTATTGCTGACTGGTGGTCATACAGTGAACAATTCTTATGAAATTCTATGAAATAACTGGAATTTCACACTTTGACTGAACCTAGTAGTCATATAGTGTAAAAATCATGAAATAACTGGTAATTTTGGCAATTTCACGCTTTGATTGAACATGGTAGTCAAATAGTGTAAAAAATATGGCATTACTTCAGACATTTCATGAAATGCATAGAAAGTTTAGTCATTTCACGAAATGACTGACCCACATAGGCATTTCGTGAAATGACTGAAAGTTTTAGGCATTTCACGAAATGACTAATTTCATAGTTTGACTGTAACATATATACCTTTGGTATATACATAACTTTTGCGTGCTCTTTCCGATGATGTCATTAGTTTTTCAAAACAACGAATACCAAATGAGTTGATTATATCAGCACGTGACCACCGATCACTTCTGGCTAACGTAACCGCTGTTTGGTGGGGAGAAAAACATCCCTGATGGGTACGGGTGTGGGATGGGAAAATCTCACCATCGGGACAAGATATTTGGTCCAGACACTCGGCAAGCCTCGTGTCTGGCCCAAATATCTTGCCCTCGGGTGAGATATCCCCATCCAACACCCTTACCCAGCAGGGACTATAATAATCCTCGGACAATAACTGCAACTTCTGCAACGCTAAACATCAATAATGTAAGAATACAATGTGTCCAAACACGCTTTAGTGTTATGTCGTGTATTGAATTATTTAGTACATTAGCCACAGCTCGTGAGTTACAACGCTGTCATCGAAAATCCGGTATTTTACTCAATCAGATCGGGACCTGGGCAACAGATGAATGGAGATCTCATAAGTCAAATATTGCGAAATTCAAAATGCCCCGGGAAAAAAGAAACGAAAATAGCATCACAGACGCAATGCATTCGCACGTATTATTTTAGCAGGGGAGATTTAAAAGTAGTATATGATGCCCATGCAGAGTTAGTAAGTTGAAAGTCTGACAGTTAACAGTTGATCATCGCTGCTCTGTGATTCTCTGTGTGTGAACCGGCTTTCTCCATCTGTTTAACTCTCTGCGATGCTCTGTGTGTGGGCCGGCTTTCTCCATCTGTTTAACGCTCTGACATGATGCAAATCTCGTTAACCCTTTACCTAACATGAAAAGCAGACGACACTTGCAAAAAAAAATTCTTGAATAACTAATTTTTTTTATTTTTTGTCTCAAAAACGTAGGTTATGACCCCTCGTTGGAACGAGCTCGACTCAGTAAACAAATAGCAGTAATGTGGGCTGGACAGCGGGCTGCACATTTAGATCGGATTAGGTCCCAGTGGCTTTTCGGCCGACATTTTCTATCCGACTTTGAAAGATACTACTGCAAATGCATAATCTTCTTCCCGGATCTTACTAGAATGTATATTCATCCGGGCACTCATCCATTCTTCCAACCAATTTTTTTTTTACATCATGTTCGACAGGGGGATGACTCTTCCTATGATGTCCAGTCCCGTGATCCTGAAGCTGCAACAATTTCGTTCGAATCTCGACAGGGTCGCCATCCGGTTAAATAATCTTCGCGCTTTTCTCACCACACCACAATAAAATCTCACCAGTGCTATTTCTGTTCATTTTTTGTTTTGATTCGATCTTAATCTCCCCAGTCTGTATTTATGGAATATCAAACAACGGTACATATTTGTGCCGCTACTCGGCCGCGAATTGGGCGAAAGTACATGTAGTACAACATTTGCGACCAGAGTATTTTAAGCACAGCAGTGTTAATGTCAGTTTCCGCAACAAGTTTTAATTCGATTGTATTTTCGTGGAACAAAACACGACTCAATGTTTCGCGCGCATTGCACTGCACACGAGCCGCTTTTGTTGCCAAGCTATGCCTTTTTAAAGAGGTTTGTTATCGAGACACCAGTCAATATTTTGCTTTTGCTGTAGAGCGCATCGCTGGGAGTTGGTAAAGCGTCATGTCCAAGTTTCATACCATGTTAAAGAACAGAATGAATCCCTCCAAAAAAAGTATAGCAACGTATGCGATGGTGTTGGTTTACGCAACCGTCCAAATATATACATTTGCCAATGCTGAAATATATACGTGTTGTTCCGAAAGACAAGTAGACTTAGCAGGTATATTGGAGACTGTGTTTGCACACAGTATTGTGGAATGTGCGGCTATGTGTAAGAAGAAACAGAAATGCCGATCCTCATCTTACCAACAAAACGAAAACCAATGTATTTTATATGAAGTTACATTCGAAGGTGACATATGTGCAAATTTAAGAAAGAATGACGATGGTATATTCTGTTATTCGGTAAGTTATTTGCCGTCACATAAATATTTTAATAGATCTCTATAACAATCTGGATAATTCTATTTAATAAATACACATAAATCCAGCTAAATGAAATACTCTCCAAAACTAAATGTTGTCACGAGGACAGATATCTTCAGATATATGGAAGGCGTTTTATCATTCATTAACAACTACTCTGAAAGTCCATTTCAACTGTACTGGATATATAAAGGGTTTTTTTCTGTGGTAAACACCAGTTCGTCCGCTTTTAAAATCACTGAAATTAGAGTAAACTGATTTAACCCGAAGTAATGCTATTTTTTATTTGAGTAAAACAATGTCCATGCATTTTACCGCAGTTGAATTTACTTCACTGAAGATTAACTCTCTTCGCATTGATATCAGTGTATGATAATTTTAACCCTTTACCTAACATGAAAAGCAGACGACACTTGGAAAAAAAAATCTTGAATAACTAATTTTTTTCATTTTTTGTCTCAAAAACATATGTTATGACCCCTCATTGGAACGAGCTCGTCGAGCTCGTTCCAATGAGGGGTCATAACATATGTTTTTGAGACAAAAAATGAAAAAAATAGTAAAAATTAATTCGCGATTTTTGAGAATAGCGCTGGCCGGTTTTGGCCGTTACGTTGGGTAAAGGGTTAAGCTGCAGAATTTCTCTATAATGCATCTATAAATTTAATCAACTCCACCTTTGAGCTCTGTCAAGAAAGACTTGCTCAAATCCATAGCTGTATTATAGGAGAAATTTGCTGCTCAAAATGTCTGTGTTTCGATTTTATTGTTCAGAAGATAAATTCGTAAAAACAAATAACACTACTTTTATAATAAAACAACTTACCATATGACTCATCCGTTTTGTTCACTTTAAAACATTTGATATTTTGTTTTCATATTAATCAGTGATAAATAAAGCCTTCCGTCAATTTCATTGGTCAATTTCAAAACTAGACAATTTGATTGGCTGAACAAAGTACAACTGGGCCACATTTTCATAATTTGGATAATTAGAGTTGGGAGCATTCATTAGTCAATTTCAAAACTGGACAATTTGATTGGCTAAACAAAAAAAAAAAACTGGGTGACATTTGCATAATTTCAGTAGGGAGAATTTACGTTATCTGTCCTATTTAGGGTGGGTTATATTGTATTAACATTTTACCTACAAGAAAAACGCCATTCATTTTTTTTTATATTTTCACTTTTTGCTTCCAAAACATAGGTTATGATCCCTCATTGGAACGAGCTCGTTCCAATGAGGGGTCATAACCTATGTTTTGGAAGCAAAAAAATGAAAATGTTTAGTTATACGAGGATGTGTTTTCCAAGTACCGTCTGCATCTCAAGTTAGGTGAAGGGTTAAAAAGTCATACTAAGTGGTTAATTTGTGCGTGTGTGTGTCATATGATAAATAGAATATGAAATTAGTGGTTTTCTCATATAATAGTTATGAAACTCGTCCGAATTTTCCGTCCGTTTGGGCTCGCCAGAGGCTTGGAGCCAGGGTTATGATGCGTCACCGACATAGGATAAATGACTCGTTTGCGATATACCAATCAGTGTGCAACAAGGAGACATACTGAAAATATAAAGTCATGAGCATTCAGTTTGGAATATTGCCTTGTTTCAGTTAATACTATTATTAATAATTATATTACATATACCACTATATATATATTTGTATTTCACATATTTATTTTCATTTCTATATTTATTGATATATATTTTATTTTTATTTATAGGTGTACTCCCATGTGCATACATAAGTAAAATGACATTAAATCCTTAACTAAAGAAACGTACATAACCGACGGGCGTTATTCACAAAAATGACAAATTATTTTTTTTTTTTGCATTTGTTTCGTTAAAACATAGCTCATAACTCCTCATTGGAACGAGCTCACGGAGCCCGTTCCACTTGGGGTCATAAGATATGTCATGTTATGTTTAGTTATTTTGATTTCTTTGTCGTCTTTCTTTTCTATTAAGGTAAAATACAATACGTGATGAGTTAAATAAAAATGAAGCACCCACAAAGTGACGTTTCCACAACATTAGTGTTTGTTTTTCTTTGCTAAGAAATATCAGAACAACTGATACTTGAAAGGTTTATTTCTAGGGGTCTCTAAGAGGTTGGAAACACCACTCCACTGGCATTTTAATAATAATTGGGTGACAAGGGCTTATTTCTAGGGGTCTCTAAGAGGTTGGAAACACCACTCCGCTGGCGTTGTAATAATACTTGGGTTGCGTACTCACCACTATGCATCGTCAACGGAATGGATTACTGACAAAACCCCATGAATTATTGCTCTGCGTTGTCAGTACAAATTTTTGATAAAAATAAAATACAGATAAGTAAACAATCAATAGATACATAACTTTGTTACACCGAATAATCAAATAATTAAGTCTAGAGGATTTAGGTGCTTATTCTGCGTTTGTGTTTGTTTTCCTTCAGCGAATGTTCATAATCATTACTCAGTCGCCCAAGTCTACGATCTTTTATGCAGTCTGTCATCTCAGCACTTCACAGAGATGGACACAACGCACGTTATCAAACAGACAGACGGACGGACTGCCGGACATACAGTTAAAACCAGAAGTCCAGTCATGAATAGTGCGCTTATTTAGGCTTAATTGCGCGTTGGAATTGCGCGCAATTGCCATATCGAATGGCATCCAAAGCACGGCAGGTTCTCCTGGTTACTCATAGCAAACGCATGCAATGTTTCTGCCAATGGACCTCCGGGTTACCCGGAGGTCCATTGACCGAAACATTGCTTGTGCACAGGCCATATGTGCAGAATTTGATAGCTTTACTTGGGCCATAACGCGTACATCAACGCGCATATCAACGTGCTATTTGTGCGCATTTCATGACGGGACTTCTAGGTTTAACTGTACGGATGGACGGCTAGTGGGACGAACAGATGGGTGGAGGGACGGAGAGACAGACAGACAATAAAACATGTAGTGAGAAGAGCAAGGACAATGTAGACAAACAGGAAAACAACTATTGACTTGGACTGCTCAAGTCCCTATGCTGCAAATCAAACGCAACAGAGAGTTTACGCTATTCAATAGCATAAGTCTACAAAACAAGCTGAGTAGTCTCTTCAACTGTTTTTCATGAGCTGAGGGTTTCAGTACGGGGAGGGGCATTTCGCAATTATTTTTAAGTTCTGTACTTCAGCGTGGGAAACGAGTCAACAAAGTGCTGGGCTACGCTATTGCTAACTATTGAGAAATGATTTTCATTAACGTGTTTCACCTTTTTGTCATTTTTTTTGTATTTAGCCTCTCAAATGTGTTCTAACAATGATCAATTCTTTTCTAGCAGATTTTAACAACATATTTGGTAAAAAACGTCCAAATACCTGTGAAAAGAGGTGTAATACAAACATTTCGGTTGTGCATTTATAAAGTGATTCGGGAGACACTTGGGAAGTACAGTTAAAACTAGAAGTCATGTTACGAATAGTGCGCTTATCTAGGCTTAATTGCGCGTTGGAATTGCGCGCAATTGCCATATCGAAAGGCATCCAAAGCACCAAAGCACGGCAAGTTCTCCTGGTTACTCATAGCAAACACATGTAATGTTTCTGCCAATGGACCTCCGGTTTACCCGGAGCTCCATTGGCTGAAACATTGCACAAGCCATATATACAGAATTTGATAGCATTACTGGGGCCATAACGCGTACATTAACGCGCATATCAACGTGCAGTTTGTGCGTATTTCATGACAGGACTTCTAGTTTTAACTGTAACCCCCACCATCCATCATCAGAACACCACGGTTTCCACAATTTGTTAAAATTCCGAGAGAGGCTATTAATTTGCCTGATGACAAAGATTACTGTATTTTTATAGAAACTGAACGTGAATACGATACGAATTCGGTTGCATTGACAACATTATGTTTGCCTTTACTGCCAATTTTGAGAAAAAATAAAAATAATAAAGCAGTATTATCTGAAGTGTGCTCCCCCATGGAACCTTTACACATGAAATAATCTGCAGTAATGATATTGGGATCCTAAATATGATAGTTCCAGTTTAATTTGGGCATTCCAATATCTTTGAGAAGTACAGACCTGCTGACGCCGCTTTCTACCCCTCCTTCTCCCCAAATCTGGGGTTATACAGCAAATGAAATAGAAGAAATGATGGGACGCAAAATACCGGTCGCGAATACATATTTTGGAAAGATTCCCAGAACATGCATACAAGTTGTAGTCAACTGTATTGTATAGACCCAAACATTCATCAAATCACTCATTTTATCTGGGAAATATTCCTCAGTAGCACAGGATTCAGAACAATGTTTGAAAAGTATTTTTCCAGGGCTGATTAGTTTCGGAGCTTGTAGCATTTCCGACTGCCAGTTTTAAAGCAGGTTACACTAATTCAAATATTAGTATTGTCATTCCAAATCTCCACTTATCAGACAATCGCCTGGGGCTTGCAGAGTATGTGAGGTAATCAGTACTTTCTTCTCAACTGAGCTCAACTGGCCAGTTCACAGAGATCCATGCCATAAAATATTTGAAATGTTTCGGGATGGTTTGGATTCCGTCCGAAACGCTCGGTTCCGTATTCCTTCCCAGTGACGGAAATTGTTTTTCATTCGGCAGAGTTCAGGAATATGCCCCTCAATACCAGGAGACTGTGGGCCCGAAGAGGAAGGAATATACAACGGTTTTCAGTTTGGATGCATTTCTGATAGCATCTGTTTCCATTATCGTATGCACACAGTATTCATCTTGATATTTGCCTATCTGATTTCTTGTACTACTTAATTTGCTGCGTGAACTTTAGATTGGTCGAAAATCTTCACAGGACGTGCTACCCCCCCCCCCCCCATCCCCCCCCCACACTCTTTTGATGTACATACTTACTGCCCTCCATTTTCCAGGTCTTCTGATCACCCCTCCCAAACAACACGCATATCCTGATATGATCAATCATTTCACCCTTGTGCCCACGTGTCTGGCCCTGGACCTGTTAATAATACCATCTACCCTATCTCATAAATTCCCCACTTCTGCCCACACAAACTAATTCGTTTCAAACAATCTGGGTCACAGACCGACCTAACAGGCTTAGTATTTCGCTACTCTGGTGTCCTCCAAAAATGCCATGGCCGGATCTGGGTGCACAACTCTGTCGTGCCCCGAACCTTCTCTACGCCAATAGACTTGCTCCATTGAGCTGCAATTTAAAGTTGACCAGTTCTCGGATGTGTGCTTTTTCGTCTACAGTGGTATAACTAATGGTTGTATTGCTGCCTCCGCTACTGATGAGCTTTTCAACTATATTATTGTATACATACAGTTTATCATGATAATGTGCATGTCCTGTGATTTATATCAGCTTCGAGGTGGTGTCCAGAATGGGATCTCAACGAGCTGGCTCTGCTGGCGAGTTGTGATCCCATTTTTGGACACCACCGAGAATCTGATACAAATCACAGGACATGCACATTATCATGATAATTCATTTATCTAACAATTCTGTCACATAACCAGATTAAATCTTAACCCTTTTCCCAACGTAACGCCAAAAGCGGCCAATGCTATTCTCAAAAAAAAAAATCGCCAATTAATTTTCATTATTTTTTCATTTTTTTGTCTCAAAAACATAGGTTATGATCCCTCGTTGGAACGAGCTCGTCGAGCTCGTTCCAACGAGGGGTCATAGCCTATATTTTTGATTCAGAAAATGAAAAAAAAAATAGTAATTCAAGAATTGTTTTTGCAAGCGTCGTCTGCTTTTCATGATAGGTAAAGGGTTAAATTATTTTCAAACATTTTTGGGACATAATGTTCGGTCGACCACTGAAACGCTCATAAAATGTATCCATGTGCCTGTTATGATAGACCGTAGCGCTACCAGAAACGAGTCGTCTGTATGATATGGAATCAGAATGAGTCGTCTATATGATACGGAATCGGAACACATTGTGTGATAAGCACCGTTTCTCGTGGTTTTCAGGCCAAAATCTATATGATTGTTAGATAAATGAGCTGCAATTTAAAGTTGACCAGTTCCCGGATGTGTGCTTTTTCGTCTACAGTGGTAAAACAAATGGTTGTATTGCTGCCTCCGCTGTCGATCAATATATTATTGAAATCATATAAAGAACTCACAATACGGAATACTGAAAAATATAGACTTATACAAAGTATAGATATTATTATTAGAGTTGAAAAATTACAGGTATATAGATAACTTATTACTAGGTGAGAATTATTACTAGTTCGGCCACGGTGAGTCACCCCAAGTGGCGTCGTCGCAGTTTCGTTCTTGCGCAAATGTTCCGCCATCTTGGTTGACCATGCCGAAGTGCACATGCACTTTCGGTTCGGTTGTTATCATTTGTTTGTGATTCATCCACCACATTCATATTACGCTGTGTTTGATTTTGCGCGTGTGGTTGTGTTTTGAGTGTGTTTTTGTTTTGTTGTTTCTTTTTGTTTTGTATTTTTACCCTTAGCGGATCACGACTTCGTTGTTTCTCCACACGTGACCTTCATTTGCCATAACTCTTGCCATTTTATGGAAACCGGGGGGAGGATTTGGAATGTGGACGAGGATATGCTAAGTGGCATTCCATATTTCAAAGTGACTATGTTGTTTTTAGCAGCCGTTGATATTTCCTGACACAAGGATGGGTGTGGGGATGACCAAACAGACTATCCCCAGACACTGGAGGTAGTGGATAAAATAAGCATTGTCAAACAACCCCAGTCACCCTTTGCAAACAATAGTTTTGGTGTCATTTCTAGTGCCTGGCTGTCGGGACCCCCACAATCCCTATCATCATAAACCTGCAGCCTTTCGGCAGATATTAAACCTGACCCTTCATTGTTACAAGGTGGGTGAATGTTAAACCAAACCATCTCACCTCCTGGTATTCAGAGTAAAGCAGGAAACCACCCTTCCTAATCGGGACTGTTGTCTCTAATAAATGCTCCCACCAAGGCGGTATTATCAACGTCCCAGGTGGGAACAGTTAGTTCTCAGTTCTCAGTTCCTACAACATAGTGCAAATATGTTACCACCATTATCCGGTTTGGTTGGCCTCAACTTTTTCACTCGGTCTCTCTCGGTTTCTGCTACTGGGGCCACCTACACTTCATTTGGTCAACCCATACCTTCTGTCCACCCATCTGACCAATCTCCTACTTATCCCTCTGGGAACGCTTCTCAAAGTAAAACATGTGATCAAGACAGAAGGACACCGCAGGTGCCTGAATATTTCCATATGATGGCACCACCAACTGGCAAGCTTTTTGTATCAAATTTATTCATTTTGCCCATACTCAGTGTTGGATGAACGAGAAACAAACATGAATTTTTGTTGGCGTTCAACTGGGAAGGCTAGTGATTACTTGACAACTCTCATGGGCCAGAATCCCAGCATGGACACTCAAAATATCCAACACAGGATGGAAAAAACGTTTTTGTCGTTTATGACTCACCCGAAAAAAGCTCAAATGAAATTTGCGCAACTGCAACAGGCCTCAGGTGTTAGGATGGAGGAATGGGCCGAATAAATCCAATCCCTTGCGGTCCCAAACCCTGTCACCCTTGAAGATGCAATTGATAAAGCGAGGTGGTTTCAGTAATCAAATTGGGCAACTTTAGGTTCAAATTCTCAGGCACTCAGTTCCAGTACCACTAGCCCGGGGACATTGTTCCCCAATGCCCCCCCCCCCTCATACCCTAGGGGAGGATCGTTATAGGGGGTACAGGCCAGCCCGAACTCAAGCTGCATCCATTCCAAAATCCATTTTGAAACTCCCACGAAGGAGTCACCTATTCAATCCGATGACACAGAAATGCAACGTCTTTCCTCACAGGTGGAAAAACATTTCCACCAATATCTCCAAAGGAATGCAGACTCTAAAGATATCAATGCTCTCACACATGTGATTATATCATTCGTGTCGAAAACCCGAAACCGTTCAGTAGACTGACGAGAGAGAAATAAATCAAACAATGGATCAACGTCTTCCAGTCGGAGAGGTTGCTGGGAAAGTGGTTTCTCACCCCATTTCTCTCGAGAATGGCATTCTAAAAGGGAAAACAATAGACCTGTAGACCGTAAAAATCATGCTGCCTCCGCTTCAGTATCATTTGCTAAAGATCTAAACACAAACGGGTCGATTCAGTAGGCCGGGACTCGACCCCTCTTGAAGCGAAAGCCTCTTCCAAACTGCTGATGTCCAGTTACCTTTCGTTTTAGATTTCGCTCAACTGTATTCATCCCAGCTGAATTAGAGAACGTTCGCCTGAATGCCACAGTTGGTACTACAGCCTAGGCCACCATTATTTATGACAAACTCTTAGATTATTTTGATAAAGTACAACCAAATATAAAAGAGGTGACCGTCCACATTGCTGGTAGAAAACTCTCTGTGGAGAACTCTCTGTGGAAGGTAAAATCATTGGCTCGGTATATTTAAATTTAGGACAGACTAATCGGAAGGTTCAGGTGTACGTGACCCCAATAGAGGATTACTTGTGGTTGGAACCAAATTTCACGAGTGACCATAACGTTCTGTTTGATCAGGCCCGTACGGAAATTCAAATTGCACCGGAATTGATATAAATTCAGTCCACATACATTCGCTCGGCGTTCCAAACAATCCTAACAGATTGCAGTTTCCCTTTTATGGAAGGCCGTGGTGACTCTCATTTCCTTGGTCCGGGTGCAGTGTAGTCTGCCCGAACAAATGCCCGTGTACATTATCAAGACTGATCTTGATTCAAATCTATTCATTCCAAGAACAGCTCACTCTGAAACAGTTTCGCCAATAGCTGCCCATGTGAATCCAAGTGATAAGTTTGTTACCCTGAAAAAACTCTATTATAGGAAGTAGGTCCAAACCCATGCCCGCCCAGACAAGACCAGAATATTTTGATGGATCTCCTGGAAAGATCCTCTGAGGGTTTAACCCAGGAGAACATGGCAATCCTTACTGAATTATTATTAGGATAGCAGAATCTTTTCACCAAACATGAGTTTGATCTGGTAAATTTCAGGGTTATCAAACATTCAATCGATACCGGTTCATCCATACCCATCAGGTTACGCATGCGTCGTACTGCAGCATGTTTTGTGGAAGAGGAAAAAGCCCATCTACAGGAGATGTTGGATGCCGGTGTAATCCGCCCTTCCACTTCAGAGTGGACCGCAACTCCAGTGTTGATAAGAAAAAAATGTGGTGGGTGCGCTGGTGCCTAGATTGTAGAGGGTTAAATTCCATAACAGTTAAGGATAGCTTCCCATTGCCCCTGGTAGATGACTGTTCGGCCGGGTACAAGTGGTTTTCCAAATTGGATGCTAAACAGGCATGCTGGCAAATTCATATTGAGGAAAGTGATAAAAGAAAGACTGCCTTTATTACCAAGTATGGGTTGTAGGAATTCAACGGAATAGGTACGCGCCTGCATGTTAATTCCGTGTGATGGACTTGGTACTGACGGGACTAAGTTGGTAGATTGCCTTAGCTTTTCTGGACGACATTATTGTTTTGGGAAGTAGTTTTACAGATCACGTACATGATTTAAGAACTGTGTTAAGTAGATTCCAGCAGCATTAAAATTGAAACCCCAAAAGTGTTTACTCTTACAAAAATAAATTTCTGAGCCGTCAAATTTCTCCCACTGTATTGGAGGTTATGAATGAATGGCCAGAACCCAAGTCCACAAAAGATATAGAACGATTTCCAGGGTTAACATATTATCATACAGCCGTCATTAAGGATCACGCAAAACAATGTTGCCCCCTGTATAAAAAAAACACTGGAAAATTGTTTTGCGTGGGGTGAAGATGAAGGCAGAGCTTTCACTGAAATTAAATCGACATTAACCTCTCCCCTTCTCCTGTCATTTCCAAATACGCGTACCCCCTTCATTATGGACACCAATGCCTAATGTCATGCCATTGGAGCAGAGCTTTTACAACTCCACGATAGTCCAGGGTGGAGCCGGAAAAAAATAGCATGGACATAGGTGGGGGTGGGTGAGTGGTCAAGTGCCAAACAATGTGCGAAAACAGTTACTGCTTTTTTTTCTTTTTCACTGTTATGGCATCTTTTTTCTCTCAAACTGTAACATAATGTCCACAATTGATCATAAAAGCCACTGAGAAGCCTTATTAACAAAACTAACCCCCTTAATATAAAAAAAATATTGAAGAATTTTATTCAAAACTGACTTATGGATAGGGGTGGGTGTCCAATATTAAGCGGGAAAAAAATGCCCGGCAATTTTCACCTAAAGTCAACAAAAATATCCGTTCACAACATAATTCATTCATATCAAGTTGTTTTTTTTTAATGGAACAATCTTTAAAATAAAGCATTGTATATATAATATTGTCTAATGAGTCATAATAGCAAGGTGGGACTGATTTTTCAAAATGAAAAAAAATTGAAAATATGATTTTTTCTTTCAACAAAAACAAGAACGACTTATTTAACAAAAAAAAAAAAAAAAAAAAGTATTTTTGATCGCATTCCTGGTATGCAGATGCGATAACAAAAATAAAAACACAAGTCGTGCCCTTCTTGAGCCAGAAAAATAACACATCCCATTTACTCAACCAATAATTGCAACATGCATATGGTTACAGTATATGCAGTAGTAAATTAATTATGGCCAAAGCAGGCACAGTGCTCACATATGTCATGATTTACAGAAACTACACTGTTTGAAGTGCATATCACTGTATATCAGAGATAAAATTAGGACGCGCTTATTTAAATTTGGTTTAGAATCAAAGGTTTCTGAGAAAAAAGAATAATTGAGTTTCATTTGCAAGGTAATGAAAACCTAGATGTGTAAGAATATTAAGCTACACATTTAGTTTGTCTCGATTGTCTGATCTGGTTTGATTGAGGTTTTATATCACTTTCAACAACTATGGTTATATAGTGCCTTTATCACAATGTTGTTAGTTCCCAATATGAAGGTAGAGTTATTAAACAGATCCACGTGATGGCCAAAGGAATTCACCAACCTCTGGAGGAACTAACAAGCTCAAACAAGGAGACACCTCAATACAAGGATAAAACAAATTTCTCAGAGAATTTGCTGCATCAATATAGTATTAAAATGTCTCTATGAACAGCCATGACATCGCAGTTGTGCGTTAAAAACATGGCTACCAAATGCGGATCTATTATACCCGGGTCCACATGGGGTTCAATCTCTACCGTAATGTGTCTTTGTACACTGATGTGAATCTGGTAAGTCTTGAAAAATGCATCTGAGAGAGTAAAAGAAAACTGTTTTTGGACATATAAAATATGCATTGAATCAGTGTGCATTACACAATTCGAGTTAGTATTGCTTTGAATATAAAATGTACGAGAAGTGTGTGTGTGGGTGTGGGGGGGGGGGGGGGTCCCCAAAATGTCATGGGGAAAATATGCAGGAAAGAGTGGGTGGGTCAAAAGATCTGCAAAATAAAAATTTCCACCTACGTTCACGCAATCCACCCCCACCCCCACCCCCCCCCAGACATCTGGATAGTCAGGAAAACGTTATCGCTTATGGGAGTTCTGTCTTAAGCTCGGAGAAGCGCAAGTATTGTACCACCCGAAAATAACTGTTAGCAGTGGTGCGTTTCACCAGACAGTTCAGACATGTACTGTTAAGCCGTACCTTCACTGTCCGAACTGACAATAACAGCCAATACCAGTTTATCATTTAGCATAGAAAGGGAAGAAAACTTGTTAATGCCGATGCCCTCTCACGCCTCCCAAATGAGAGTTATTGTCAACATTACAATGTTGGGTTTTCCTTATCTGACTGGCCTTGTGGTGGGTGCAAATATTGCTCCCGAATTGATAGGGATTGGGAGAACTTTTTTCACTTAAGTTGATTATGCGATCCCTTTAAGTAACGTATCCCCCTCCCCGAATCATCAGCAAACGCAGTATATAAGCATATTGACCCAGAGGGGATCATAAACAGTTATGGGTGAACGATGGAAAGCTTGAATCCTCTTTCTTGGAATGCCCTGGTCAGCCCCATAGAGTTGATAATGCAACCCATTTTGGTCTTTTTTGTCTGATGGTCTTAACATCCCTTCCGTTTGTGCTACCCATACAGCCACACATAGCTCTGGCCTCAATCTTGTAGGCTTCTCCCAAAATGAAATTATGACAGGGCAGTGGTCAGACCCTGACCTAACATTCCTAATTAGGTGGTTGTTATCCAAAGAAAAAAAAACACTATTCGACCCTATTTTGGCAAGCCCAATCGCCAAAACATTTTGGACACATCGACATAGATTTCATCTTGACAATCTCTTGTTATGCAAGCAACGTAGAGATGAAAAGATTGTTTTGGTCATCCCCAAATCTCTACAGAAAGAGGTGTTATCCCTTGGGCGTCACATTCCTGCAAGGAATGGCACGAACTAAATCTCGAATAAAAGACAAATATTATTGGCCTCGGATGTCTGATGATATCTAACAATATGTCAACTCGTGTACACTTTTTGTACTATGATTCTACTATATATGAAAAGGCTATGACATAAGTTTTAGCTTTACACAACAACTGTGGTGAACACGCCAGAAATGGAATTGCAGTAGTTAAAATTTACACCCACAGTCAAATTACATCCAAGTTGACCTTTGGTGACGTCGACCTGAATGCGAACTAGTCTAAATTTAACGCACGTCTCCTCGCGAAGAGTGAAATGAAAGTGGCAATTATTTATTATGTTTTTAAATGGCTGTACCTCATAAGATGTCAAAAAATAACAAACATATATTGTCTCGTGTTAATAAAGCATCCACAACTCGAAAAGTGGCAATTATTTTTTTAAGTTTTTAAATGCTTTTACCCCACAAAACACCAAAAATTAACAAACATGCATTGTCTCTTGTTTAAAAAGCATCCATAACTCGAAATAGCATGATATTATGCTATCAAAATGAAAACAGCCTTGTTTCTTTTTCTATTTCGTTTCGGTGATAAAATTGGCAGCGGAAGTACCGCTCACCGATGCTCACGAAAACAGAAACAGATTCGCACATGTGTACGTCTGCTGCTCAATAAAATCAGTAAAAAATAATAGCGATTCTTAATAATCGGACGATCATGGTTTAAATAAAATATACACGAAGTAGCTTGTGGTTAACATTTGGTCCACTAAACTACTATGGGTATATCCATATGTAATCAGAGGGAAAAAAACGGAAACTTTGCAAACCATCTTTTCTTGATTTTCTGGAACACTTACGCCGCACATAACGTAGGAATGAATATAGCCTCATGATAGTGGATCATTCCCCAAGTGGGTTAAGTGTATCCCCCTCTTCCAAACAGCAGAAGTAACATCCACTGTGGCTGTAAAGGATTTTTTTACCCGTTTTGGGTGCCCAAATTAGATTTGTACATATAGGGGAACTAACTTTGAAAGAATATATGTGAGACTGTGCACATATCGTCCCCTGAGTTCCAATGTGTTCTATGTGCCAGCGGAACTCAGTGTACGATATTTGAAGCCAGAACCACAGCTTATAGACCATCGGCAGAAATATTTCAGGGGCTTTTCAAGTCAATTCGGCAGGACCTCGGGCAGGACCCCGAAAATGTCGTCAAGTCATGTGACCCAGTAGCGCCATATTGTGCTGTCATGGTAACCCGCTTGAGCGGCCGTGATGTGACGTCATCCCCGCAGTGATATGTGGTGTTAGTACGCAGCCCGTGTTGTTAGGGTGATACCTGTTTCGGTCGTCCATTTTGAATACTGGAGGCCGCCATCTTGATCTCTATGGTAGCACGTGGTTGCAATGTTACCCAAAGGCCTACAACAAGACAGGGGGTATGTTCGGAGGGTGTGTTCGGTTGGATAGGAGTAATTTCTCGTTTCGAAGAATCATCCAAATAAACCCGACAAGTTGTTTCGAATTCTTTCAGAATTATCTGCTTCTATCTATTTATGCAATATTTTTCGTCTACCCGACCATGTTTTTTGTCCTGGAGTATACTCCGGTAGAGTAGAAGAGCTATCTGCCAGAACAGTTTTGCTTATTATTGTTGTATTTAGCTGTTCTGGTCTGTTCTTCTTAGTTCTGACCCTATTCCGAGTACTCTTGTTGTTTCATTTATCTAGATCACCCAGTCAGTTCACTTTCCTGACGCTATCTACCCAATCAGATTGCTTGATTTCATATAACCTGCACTTGACCGTACAAAATTATCGCCCCTTATTACAACGAAGTCCTATCCGATGATCATCACCTCTATATCCAATGGCCACGTCCCATGGAATCCCTTTTTAGAATATACTATGACGTTTTTCCCCAATAAAAGACATTTTTCTTTAGTAATTACCCATAGAATCCATTTTAGGACCGCCACACCATGGGTTTTAATAATAGCACGCAATGCTATAGTACTGAGGGGCCCCATTTGGATTATAGCCAGCTGATAGACAACATCCATGAAAGCCTATATCATTTTTAAAGCCAATAATTTATCGAGTAGTTAATGATAGTCATTGCTCGAACGACTCGAATCCCATCGAGCAAATAAGCCATAGAGTATTTACTCCAACGAGTGACTTGCACATACGACTCTTAGCCTCATATCTGTATTTGAGGATACCTATGACCTGACATTGTATTATTTGAGGATTTGGATAATTCTACGAAACGAGAAATGATTCCTATTCAGTCGAACGCACCCTACGAACATACACCTGTCTTGTTGTAGGCCTTTAGGTAACATAGCAACCACGTTCTAACACAGAAACCAAGATGGCGGCCTCCAGTATACAAAATGGACGAAGGAAGCACGTATCACCCTAACAACACGCGCTGCGCACTAACACCACATATCACTGAGGGAATGACCTCACATCATGGCCGCTCAAGCGGGTTACCATGACAGCACAACATGGCTCCACTGTGTCACGTGACATGGCGTCACTTCCGGGGTATTACCCGGGGTCTTGCCGAATTGACCTGAAAAGTCCCTGACGTACTATGCCCAAGTTGAAAGATATCATCGCACACTCGTGGATGAAGTGCGATGTATTGTTAGTGGAACGCAATCTACTTGGTATTTACTTTAGGTTCGGGCAGCTGGAGCCTAGGGCCCTGCGAATCGGGAAATTTATGTTCGAATCGAATCTCGAATCGAATCAGGACTGATGTCGACATCGAATCGAATCTCGAATCGAATCGGGATAAACTCGAGAAATAGCTATAACTGGCATTATCTTGTGCAGAAATGTCCGGAAAGCACTGCGAGAAGAGAGAGTTGACATAACTTGACAACTTGGCGTTGTTTTAATTTTCTTTCTCGTTGAATGGCCATTCAGATGTTCACTTGGCCCGACAATAAATTCAAGACATAAATATGGACAGAAATTAAGGTGTTACTGCCCAGAAACATTTGAGAAAAAACACTAAATTGAAACATGAGAATTAAAAGCACAAATATAATGCAAGTGGCACATTAATTCCCATGGGTTGAAGTCGGCTACAGCCGCTAACTTCAGGTACGTTAGCCTGGCTAAATACATGTACATCTTATAGGAACCCCATTACTGTAATGTTTGGTTGTTTTTGTATTATCGGGATTCGGGTCTTGTAGAAACTCAGTATACATCAAAAGCAGCGAAGGCGTTAAACTGTGTTAGTTTCTGCATTATCTAACTCGAATATTGACGCAGTGCTCATTCACACATTTTGCCTTTACTTCATTCCAACTTCCAAGTACCAACGCCGAACAATGCAAAGAAACTAAAGAGATTTTCCTCCCACAGCTTTCTAACATAATAATGGCAGCGCTCCAGGCGACATGCCCCCATTATTGTGTTAGAAGATTCTGGGACTGGGAGCGGGGCTTAGGCCCATAGCTGGATATTTCGGTTGTATAGATGGGACGTGAACAACAGTCTACAAGTTAAAACAGCTCCAATTTGCAAAAGTCACAAAACGAACGTTTAATTTCCCGTTCTAAAAACTCAAAATGTACATTGTCGAACACTGATTCATTTTCCTCGATGCTTCGTTTGACTAACGAATCGGCAAACTATTCGAGATCGATACACGAATACCAAAGCGATGTCGACATCGAATCGAATACTCGAAGCTTCGCAGGGCCCTACTGGAGCCCTGCGCTCATCCGTGAATCGACGCACTGGGCACACCCTAAATAAAATGATGTTGGGTCGGGAAGTGAGCCACCCTACAGGCCTTACTTTTAGGTGCCCATCAAAACCAGACATTGGAACCATGCCAAAATATGTGAATAGCCTGCTAAAGTCTATTCGAATAGTCCACGACTCGGCTAGAACCACCTTGAAATTTCAGCAAAAAATTATGAAGCAGGCTTATGCCAAGCAGAACAGAAAATCAACTTTCAAGCCAAATGATGCAGTTTATTTTTTAATTATGGGAATAAGAACGGTGAAACGAAAATATTTTATCCCATTTGGCAGGGCCCAGGAATCATTCTCCAGGTTATCCAGCCTTGACTCTACAAAATTCAGTTCCATAATAAAGTACCTAACATCCATCATGAGAAACTGAAGATCTGTACAGATACTACTTTGCCACTTTGGATAGGAAGATATTTATCAACAGGCCTTTGGGTGTACAGTTGGTTCTTTGTACTGTTCATGTCGTCAGCCCGATTGTGGAAGCTTAGTGATCCAGTGTGATTTTTGCCTGGAATGGTACCATGGCACTTGTCTGAATGTAACTGGGCAGGTCCAGGAACAATTGGACAAGTATGCTTGTCCACGATGCAAATTAACCCATAATTAGCACTCCTCTTCAGAACATCGGGCCGAACTAATCCACTTCTCATCGGAAGAACTGATCATCTTATCCTCAAAAGACATCACTTGATACAGAACTAACATTATCCGTGTTGCGAACTAATTTGGTGTTTCCCTTCTTTTCAGAATGAGTTCAGACACAGGCAACACTAAACGGCCTTGGGAGCCAGCCTCCAATGAGGCTAATCAAAAAAATAGTGGGATACTCCAAACATCCCGAGACATTCTGTTGACTTGATATCCAACCTTTCCTCGGGTGGTGTTTAATGCCGCCGAACCAACTAAGTTAGTTGACAAAAAGGTGGGGAAACACACTAGCCCTTCCCAACTTTCCAGTTTAAAAGACTATGAGGCGCAGGATCCGTCAAGTTCAAAAGATCCATCATGCGTAGCCTCACGCTTGCCAGTCACAGGTTGGAAGGTGAGAGTGATCCTTAGACTTTGACCCTGATGCCAGACCCGGGAAGAGGCGTCAGTCATCTTCCCCTCATCCCAATCAATAATGTAGAGTGGGAAATTATAAAGGTAAGCCCACCACCAGCAGGGGAAACAAGGAAGAAAGGTGGGGAGCGATAAGATCTCCAGCAATCGAGGAAAGGGCAGGAGAAACAAGAAATAAGTGTGGGGAGTGATAAACCCTCCCTGCACTCGGGAAAAGAGATTGCTCAATCGAAGCCAAGGGTTTTCGGAGGAGGTAAGGAGTGTGGATGCATCCCAATGTCGCCGCCCAAGGGAAGATCACCCATTTGCCTCTTTACTTCTGGGAACCGGAAACTGATGAATCCCTCCAAGATCCATCAACACAGTTGAAGGGCTTGATGCTTGTTGCAGAGGCTCAAATGACAGATTTAGATGACATGATGATAGTGGGGCTATTTCCTCAAATACAGAGCCTTCAATAACTGCCTGTCGCTGTATGGTGACCCTCTGTGAGCACCAGGGGTGGTTTGTTTGTTCTATCATCCATGAATTATAAAGCTTGTTTGCTCCATTGACGTTCGTTAATGTGGATGTTGTCTTGTATTCCTGTCGATAAGCCCCCCCCCCCCCCCCCCACCGTCCCCTTTGGCTCAGGTTCCGGTGAAGCATCATTCACCAATGTGTTTCTGTGTCACTTCGTCTGGTTCCTCCACTCAGGACTCTCTGACTCGTGTCGTTCGGGTCAGACTCTTGACTTTTATCCGACCTCTGTGTGTGCACCCTCTCCAGTGATTAACTCTTCTGATCCTCTTTCTTCACTGCCGTCTGTTACTGATCGGATGTCTCTCGTTTCCAGTGCTCCACTCAAACGTCTCCCCGTCCCCCACCTCCTCCTGGCTGCCAGTCCCTTAGTAGTGGAGGCAATGAATGCTCACTTTCTTTTGGATAGGTCCTGGATCAAATTATCCTTGCCACACTTGTCGGGTACAGCTGTCTTGAGTTTGGGAAGATCCCGTCCTCCCCAGGTGCCAGCCCATGTGGTAAGTGGCGTTGCAAATTATTGCGACCCAGATACCTATCCCCAGGGTACAGACCCAAATCATTCTATCGCTGTGGCCATCGGTTTACACCCCAGGCACTTGAGTAACTTTACCACAGATTTTGTTAATCGCCATCTGGATCGGATGAAGTCCCTGCTACCACAGGTGTCCGCTAACGGAGAAATGGGTTTGGATAGGACGGAGCGGAGCATTTTCTGGAATGAGTTTCTAGAAGAGGTGTGTAAAATGGCTATTCCGGATAACTCTCTCGTATTACATCTCAGAGGATCTATGGCTGATGTTTACACCAGAGGCCTTACAGATCTGTAGCCCTTATCATGCCGTCCATCTGCATTGTTTTTTTCGGGCATTGCTAGTATGGTGAAAAGTTGGCTTAACACTTTTCAAAGATGCTTTTTTAGTGTGTGCGTGAGATGTTCGGATCGCCAAATTTTGGGTCTCCGGGCCATACCTGATAACAGACTTTGGTGGAAACAGACTCCGCCTACTTCCATGGACCATTGGGTATAGATGTGTCTACCCTAGCATATATTGGAGATGTTGCCAAACGTATTGCTGTCTCACGTCAAACTTCAGTTGTTGTTGCCCTGGCCAATTGTATCCGGAATGTTCGTGGGATATACCGCATCCCTTTGCAAAGTAATAACTATTTCCAAAAACCACAAGAAATAGACAGCGAGCACAAGCATGTATTTATGTGTACAGCTGTATGTATATATGCTTCAACTCTATACGTGTATATATGCATATTGCAGTGTGCTTACACGCATGCATGTGTCAGCGAAGGGAAACGATCAATTACCGGACGTCCTTGTCACGAAAAAATGTGCTTTTTCCTGTGCAGTGGTATTTATTTATTTATTTATTTATTTATTTATTTATTTATTTATTTATTTATTTATTGGGGGTTTAACGACACATTCACAGCCAGGGTCATATCATGTCGGTGACAGTTTTACGGGTGGAAGAAGCCGAAGTATCCGGAGAGAACAACCGACAACGACGAGCAGCTGTCTGCTCTCCAACATCGTAACTCTGAAGTGTGCAGCGCTAGCACAGGCAGGGTTAGATTGGTTGAAAACATGCGCACCATCGACGTGCGGTACGCTTTGGTACACAACGTCATCGTGCCCCCATGTAGGCAATCGGGGTTAAGTTCCTTGTCCAAGGACACAACGCAGGAGGGGCGAATCAGTCGCTGAAATGGTCACCCATTTCGTTGCTAAACTTCGGTGATCGGACGAGAACCGGTTACCGCGACGCCACCGCGCCCCTCGTGCATTGGTATAACAAATGGTTGTATTGGTGCCCCCGCTCCCCGCGAGCGTTCGAATGATATTATTGTATACATGTACAGAACACATAATACGGAATACAGATATATAGACACTTATACAAATTTTTGAGATTATTAATAGAGTTGAAGAATTAAAGGGTATATAGAGAACTTATTAATAGGTAAGAATTATTACTATTTCGGTCACTGGTGAGTGACAGCACTACTACTTCCACCACTACCAGTTTTCGCTCTCTACTATTCAGACCTTCATGATGGGGGTGGTAAGTGCTTTTGATAGAACTGATTGTTTCCACCATCCCATGACATTATTTATCATCTTGAGTACGCTTCGTATTTTAATTGAATCTACCACAACCTAATTGAGTTAATTAATGGAATCAAACTACGAAAGAATCGTTAATAAGCAGCATTTAAAACCTCGTCCATTCAATTTATATTGTCATAAGCTAGTGCGGAAAAATTTAATAACTTCCAGTCTAAATTTACTCCTATAGTGGTCATTACGTATTTATATGTATTCATAAGACATATTTATAATCGACATTTACCTTTTTTAATGAACGCCTTGCTGTATATCAACTTGCTCAAATTATTCGTTGTTTTAATACTTCGTTTGTACTTACAAATAATGATTTACTCCCACTTTTTTATCCTTTCGAATTCGTCAAACATCAATTGCAAAAACGGGGTGGATATTTTAAAATAATAAAACGAAACGTCAAGAGAACGATCGTGACTATTTGATGTGTTTACTCACTTAATTGTTATTTTATTACGTGTTCTAAGATAATAGAAGTAGGAAATGTACGGATATGTTCATTCAAATTTCACCCAAGCCAAGGAAGTAAGATACACACCACATGTGGTAATCCCGGTATTATTCACACCTTCTTACACTATCATTGGAAAACAATGTCTGTCGGTGTGACAGGAATGGAAGTCCGTAGGAAAATTAGTCCCGCTGGACTATTATTCCGCGGAATTATAGTCCTAGGTCTAACATTTCTAGGAATAGTAGTCCGCCGGACTACTATTCCTAGAAATGTTAGACCTAGGACTATAATTCCGCGGAATAATAGTTCAGAGGGACTAGCGTTCCTACGGACTTCCATTCCTATCACACCGGCATATCGAGACGACCCCCACTTAACCGGGTTAGCGTTTTGTTATGATGAAAGCTGAAAGTGATCTAATTATTATGAGAACAAAAAAACTTTCCACTGTTCCAGCACGAATGTGATCTTCCCGTGTGTTTCATGACATAACTGCTGGGTGTGATATTTATCTCGAACGTTACAGCTGACTCATTCAAATTAACAGGAGATCGTAAACTTACATATTTGTATCTGTTTCATCCTTTACTCAACACAACGGTTAAAACCGGCCAATGCTATTCACTGCAATCGCCTATTAATTTTCATTATTTTTCATTTCGCTGAATACCTTCCAATGAGGGGTCATAACCTATGTTATTGAAACACAAAATGAAAAAAAATAGTTATTCAAGAATTTTGCTTGCAAGTGTCGTCTGCATTTCATTTTAGGTAAAGGGTTAAAAGTAGGGACTTGCCAGCCTCACATTTCGGTTAATATCGTGTCCCGAATCGAATCGGACAGAGGATTTCGAATCATTAAAATCTTGGAGTCCAATCCCAACGCACTGTAAGTTATATATGTGGCACGGTAAATGCAACCTGGAATATTACCAGGTCCACTCAGGCATTGTCTGCAACGGCGAATCGTTGTTTTTTGCAAACCAATAAAAAAACCGAATATTCCATATTCCAGGACTGAATCAAAGTAGTTTCGTAAGTGGAATCAAGTTCAACTCGTCGTCTATCATCAGGTCTTCTCTAATCACCTTCAACTCGTCTTCTATCACCAGGTCTTCCCCAATCACATTTAAATCGTCCCCTATCACCAGGTCTTCTGTAAGATAGAATCACCTTCACCTAGTCTTCTTTCATCAGGTATTCTCTAATAACCTTCATCTCGTCTCCTGTCATCAGGTCTGGTCTTCTGTGAGATAGAATCACCTCCAACTCGTCTTCTGTCACTAGGTCTTCTCTAATCAACTTCAACTCGTCTTCTGTCATCAGGTCTTATGCAAGATAGAATCAACCCAACTCGTCTTCTTTCGTTAGGTCTTCTCTAATCACCTTCAACTCGTCTTCTATCGCCAGGTCTTCTGTAAGAAAGAAACACCTTCAACTCGTCTTCTATCACCAGGTCTTCTGTAAGATAGAATCACCTTCAACTCGTCTTCTATCATCGGGTCTTCTGTAAGATAGAATCACCTTCTACTCGTCTTCTAACATCAGGTCTTCTGTAAGATAGAATCACCTTCTACTCGTCTTCTGTCATCGGGTCTTCTGTAAGATAGAATCACCTTCTACTCGACTTCTAACATCGGGTCTTCACTAATCACCTTCACCTCGTCTTCTATCATCAGAACTTCTGTAAGATAGAACCACCTTCAACTCGTCTTCTTTCATCAGGTCTTCTCTAACCAATTTCAACTCGTCTTCTATTATCAGAGCGTCTCTAATCACGTTAAAATCGTCTTCTATCATCAGGTCTTCTGTAAGATAGAATCACCTTCAACTCGTCTTCTGTCATCAGGTATTCTCTAATCACATTCAACTCGTCTTCTGTCATCAGGTATTCTCTAATCACCTTCAACTCTTCTTCTGTCACCAGGTCTTATGTAAGATGGAATCAACTTCAACCCGTCTTCTTTCGCCAGGTCTTCTCTAATCACCTTCAACTCGTCTTCTATCATCAGGTCTTCTCTAATCACGTTCAACTCGTCCTCTATTATCGGGTCTTCACTAATCACATCATGTCTTATGTAAGATAGAATCAACCCAACTCGTCTTCTTTCGTTAGGTCTTCTCTAATCACCTTCAACTCGTCTTCTATCACCAGGTCTTCTGTAAGATAGAAACACCTTCAACTCGTCTTCTATCACCAGGTCTTCTGTAAGATAGAATCACCTTCAACTCGTCTTCTATCATCGGGTCTTCTGTAAGATAGAATCACCTTCAACTCGTCTCCTATCATCAGGGCTTCTCTAATCACCTTCAACTGGTCTTCTATCACCAGGTATTATCTAATCACTTTCAACTCGTCTTCTATTATCAGGTCTTCTCTAATCACCTTCAACGCGTCTTCTTTCATCAGGTCTTCTCTAATCACCTTCAACTCGTCTTCTATCACCATGTCTTCTGCAAGATAGAATCACCTTCTACTCATCTTCTATCATCGGGTCTTCTGTAAGATAGAATCACCTTCAACTCGTCCACTATCATCGGGTCTTCTGTAAGATGGAATCACCTTCAACTCGTCATCTATCATCGGGTCTTCTGTAAGATAGAATCACCTTCAAATCGTCTTCTATCATCAGGTCTTCTCTAATCACCTTCAACTCACCTTCTATCAACAGGACTTCAGTAAGATGGAATCACCATCTACTCGTCTTCTATCATCGGATCTTCAGTAAGATAGAATCACCTTCAACTCGTCTTCTATCCTCAGGTCTTCCCTAATCACCTTCTACTCGTCTTCTATCATCGGGTCTTCTCTAATCACCTTCAACTCGTCTTCTATCATCGGGTCTTCTGTAAGATAGAATCACCTTCTACTCGTCTTCTATCATCGGGTCTTCTCTAATCACCTTCAACTCGTCTTCTATCTTCGGGTCTTCTCTAATCACCTTCAACTCGTCTTCTATCATCGGGTCTTCTGTAAGAGAGAATCACCTTCTACTCGTCTTCTATCATCGGGTCTTCTGTAAGATAGAATCACCTTCAAATCGTCTTCTATCATCAGGTCTTCTCTAATCACCTTCAACTCGTCTTCTATCTTCGGGTCTTCTCTAATCACCTTCAACTCGTCTTCTATCATCGGGTCTTCTGTAAGAGAGAATCACCTTCAAATCGTCTTCTATCATCAGGTCTTCTCTAATCACCTTCAACTCGTCTTCTATCTTCGGGTCTTCTCTAATCACCTTCAACTCGTCTTCTATAATCGGGTCTTCTGTAAGATAGAATCACCTTCAACTCGTCTTCTATCACCGGGTCTTCTGTAAGATAGAATCACCTTCTACTCGTCTTCTATCATCTGATCTTCTGTAAGATAGAATCACTTTCAACTCGTCTTCTATCCTCAGGTCTTCCCTAATCACCTTCTACTCGTCTTCTATCATCGGGTCTTCTCTAATCACTTTGAACTCGTCTTCTATCATCGGGTCTTTTGTAAGATAGAATCACCTTCTACTCGTCTTCTATCATCGGGTCTTCTGTAAGATAGAATCACCTTCTACTCGTCCTCTATCATCGGGACATCTGTAAGATAGAATCACCTTCAACTCGTCTTCTGTCATCAGGTCTTCTCTAATCACCTTCAACTCGGTTTCTATAACCATGTCTTCTGTAAGAGAGACGAATAGTTCAAGAGTGATCTATCATCAGGTATTCTCTAATCACTTTCAACTCGTCTTCTATTATCAGGTCTTCTATAATCACCTTCAACTCGTCTTCTATCATCAGGTCTTCTCTAATCACTTTCAGCTCGTCTTCTGTCATCAGGTCTTCTCAAATCACCTTCGACTCGTTTTCTGTCATCAGGTCTTCTCTAATCACTTTCAGCTCGTCTTCTGTCATCAGATCTTCTCAAATCACCTTCAACTCGTTTTCTGTCATCAGGTCTTCTCTAATCACTTTCAGCTCGTCTTCTGTCATCAGGTCTTCTCAAATCACTTTCAACTCGTTTTCTATCACCATGTCTTATGTAAGATAGACGAATAGTTCAAGAGTTATCGTTCATCAGGTCTTCCCTAAGATAGACGAATAGTTCAAGAGTGATCTTTCCTGATCTTCCCTAATATAGACGAATAGTTCAAGAGTGATCTATCCAGGTCTTCACTAAGATAGACGAATAGTTCAAGAGAGATCTATGATCAGATATTCACTAAGATAGACGAATAGTTCAAGAGTGATCTATCATCACTTCCTCACTAAGATAGACGAATAGTTCAAGAGTGATCTATCATCAGATCTTCACTAAGATAGACGAATAGTTCAAGAGTGATCTATCATCAGATCTTCACTAAGATAGACGAATAGTTCAAGAGTGATTTATCATCCGATTTTCACTAAGACAGACGAAGAGTTCAAGAGAGATCTATCACCAGATCTTCCCTAAGACAGACGAAGAGTTCAAGATAGATCTATCGTCAGATATTCACTAAGATAGACGAATAGTTCAAGAGAGATCTATCACCAGATCTTCCCTAAGACAGACGAAGAGTTCAAGAGAGATCTATCATCAGATCTTCACTAAGATAGACGGATAGTTCAAGAGTGATCTATCATCAGATTTTCACTAAGATAGACGAATAGTTCAAGAGTGATCTACCTTCAGGTCCTCACTAAGATAGACGAATAGTTCAAGAGTGATCTATCATCAGGTCCTTACTAAGATAGACGAATAGTTCAAGACAGATCTATCATCAGATCTTCACTGTAATAGACGAATAGTTCAAGGGTGATCTTTCATCATATCTTCACTAAGATAGACGAATAGGTCCTGAGTGATCTATCATCAGATCTTCACTAAGATAGACGAATAGTTCAAGAGTGATCTATCATCATATCTTCACTAAGAGAGACGAATAGTTCAAGAGTGATCTATCATCAGATCTTCACTAAGACAGACGAATAGTTCAAGAGTGATCTATCATCATATCTTCACTAAGATAGACGAATAGTTCAAGAGTGATCTATTATCATATTTTCACTAAGATAGACGAATAGTTCAAGAGTGATCTATCATAATATCTTCACTAAGAGAGACGAATAGTTCAAGAGTGATCTATCATCAGATCTTCACTAAGATAGACGAATAGTTCAAGAGTGATCTATCACTAAGATAGACGAATAGTTCAAGAGTGATTTATCATCCGATTTTCACTAAGACAGACGAATTGTTCAAGAGGGATCTATCATCAGATCTTCACTAAGATAGACGAATAGTTCAAGAGTGATCTATCACCAGGTCTTCTCTAAGATAGACGAATAGTTCAAGAGTGATCAATCCAGGTCTTCCCTAAGATAGGCGAATAGTTCAAAAGTGATCTATCATCATATCTTCACTAAGACAGACGAATAGTTCAAGAGTGATCTTTCATCAGATCTTCACTAAGATAGACGAAAAGTTCAAGAGTGATCTATCATCAGATGTTCACTAAGATAGACGAATAGTTCAAGAGTGATCTATCATCAGATCTTCACTAAGGTAGACGAATAGTTCAAGAGTGATCTATCATCAGATCTTCACTAAGATAGACGAATTGTTCAAGAGTGATCTATCATCAGATCTTCACTAAGATAGTCGAATAGTTCAAGAGTGATCTATCATCAGATTTTCACTAAGATAGACGAATAGTTCAAGAGTGATCTATCATCAGATCTTCACTAAGATAGACGAATAGTTCAAGAGTGATCTATCATCAGATATTCACTAAGACAGACGAATAGTTCAAGAGGGATCTATCATCAGATCTTCACCAAGACAGACGAATAGTTCAAGAGTGATCTATCATCAGATATTCACTAAGACAGTCGAATAATTCAAGAGAGATCTATCATCAGATCTCCACTAAGATAGAGGAATAGTTCAAGAGAGATCTTTCATCAGGTGTTCCTTAAGACAGACGAATAGTTCAAGTGTGATCTATCATCAGATCTTCATTACGATAGACGAATAGTTCAAGACAGATCTATCATCAGATCTTCACTATAATAGACGAATAGTTCAAGAGTGATCTTTCATCATATCTTCCCTAAGACAGACGAATAGTTCAAGAGTGATCTATCATCAGGTCTTCCCTAAGAGAGACGAATAGTTCAAGAGTGATATATTATCAGAAATTCACTAAGACAACCGAATAGATCAAGAGTGATCTATCATCAGGTCCTCACTAAGATAGCCGAATAGTTCAAGAGAGATCTATCGTCAGATCTTCCCTAAGACAGACGAATAGTTCAAGAGTGATCTATCATCAGGTCTTCCCTAAGACATACGAATCATCACTAAGATAGAGGAATAGTTCAAGAGTGATCTATCATCAGGTCCTCGCTAAGATAGACGAATAGTTCAAGAGAGATCTATCATCAGATCTTCACTAAGATAGACGAATAGTTCAAGAGTGATATATCATCAGGTCCTCACTAAGAATAGTCGAATAGTTCAGGGGAGATCTATCATCAGATCTTCATTAAGATAGACGAATAGTTCAAGAGTGATCTATCATCAGATCTTCACTAATATAGGCGAATAGTTCAAGAGTGATCTATCATCAAATCTTCACTAAGATAGACGAATAATTCAAGAGAGATCTTTCATCAGATCTTCACTAAGACAGACGAATAGTTCAAGTGTGATCTATCATCAGGTCTTCTGTAACATAGACGAATAGTCCAAGTGAGATCTATCGTCAGATCTACACTAAGATAGACGAATAGTTCAAGTGTGATCTATCATCAGATCTACACTAAGATAGACGAATAGTTCAAGCGTGATCTATCATCAGATTTTCACTAAGATAGACGAATAGTTCAAAAGAGATCTATCATCAGATCTTCACTAAGATAGACGAATAGTTCAAGAGTGATCTATCATCAGATCTTCACTAAGATAGACGAATAGTTCAAGAGTGATCTATCATCAGATCTTCACTAAGACAGACGAATAGTTCAAGAGTGATCTATCATCAGGTCTTCTGTAAGACAGACGAATAGTCCAAGAGTGATCTATCATCAGATCTTCACTAAGATAGAGGAATAGTTCAAGAGTGATCTATCATCAGATCTTCACTAAGATAGACGAATAGTTCAAGAGAGATATGTTGTAGGATTTTGAGAATATGAAAATTCGGAATCCGCGCAAATGGATTCAAATCATTGGATCGATTTCATTTCGAATCAAATTTTAACTTCTAAATATACTTTCTAACTGTTTAGTGGCTGTCCCTGTTGATCCTTTCTGTGTGTTATATCAATTAATGTTTTATTCTACCTCATTGCGAGTTTAATAAAGGGCTTGAAGATTGAACAACTTGATGTATAAATAGATAAAAGGATTGTAATGCTTTACTAGACCTTATCGTAGCTGCATCAGTCATACATGTAGCAAAACAATTGTTACGGTGCTGGTACTGACATTCATTTGACAGGATACCTTGGCTGTTTAATGCAATACAGTCACCATGGATCTGTCGTAATCCACGCGCGGACAATGATGTCCATGCATGACTTTACCAGGTAATAAAATACGTCATTAGCAAAATTTCACCTGATGAAGCACCTGGTTGTACTGATATCTATGCAAGACACGTCTGATCTGCTTTGGTTCTATGAAGAACTCTTTGTCAGCCATTCTGAATGGCATGCCCTATTTAATAGCAGCAAAATAACTGTAATTACATTATGGTCGTTTTATTGTATGATTTACTCATGCTTTGGTTTATAAATCCGAATGTGTTTTTCCTTTTTCCCTATTCACACTACCAAGATGTCAATCTTCCCTGAACTCGCAAAATATTGGGTTTTAGAACAATACAGTTGCTGAATTGTTGATGGAACAGTAACATCAGTAGTACATTTGTGCAAGTCTGAACTGATATGGAAAACTCAATACGTAAACTTACTAATAGTAATCTGGGCGTTGCATACTATTTAGTTTTCTGGGTTTGTCCATCAACATGTTTTTCAACATCAACGTTTAAAACATTAATGTGCCCCACTGAAAGCAAATGACTAAACATATGAAAACTTTTTAACCCTTTACCGTTTTAAACAGACGACACTTGCAAAAAAATTCTGGAATAGCTATTTTTTTCATTTTTTTTTGTTTTTGTTTCAAAAACATGGGTTATGACCGCTCATTAGAACGAGCTCGACGAGCTCGTTCCAATAAGGGTTCATAACCTATGTTTTTGAGACAAAAAATGAAACAATAATGAAAATTAATTTGCGATTTTTTAGAAAAGCGCTGGATGTTTTTGTCGTTACGTTGGCTAAAGGGTTAAGGCATAGTTTGACACCTTGAAAACACTGCTTTAATTGTTGTCTCGTTTCACCCCTACGTCCGTATTCGCCCAAAGTTCCGGTGTTTTATCCACTGCCAATAATGGATATGTATGTGGACTGAAGTTTGTTATTGTTAAAGATTCATAGAGAACGTTTTGTGCTTTTATAAACCTATCACCCCTCTAGAATTACGGCATATGTTGTACTGTTTAGAAGATGACAATGTGCTGGGCCGAGCTTCTTCGTGATTGGTGGTAGTCTGTTTTCAGCTTTGCTCAGTGTGTGGTTTTCCGACAAATCTTGGTGCAGATTTTCGATATATGAACCTCGTAGGATAGCTTATCATCCATATTTATACCTGAAAAATTCGGAGATTTTTCTTCATCTTGGGTCCCTACCTGTTTAATTGTTTGATTATTTGTGGCTCATTGGCAATATACTTTGTTTTACTGGCACTTAGAGCATTTTTCTTTTGTCAAGGATAAAATGGTTCGTAATGGAACAAAACATTTTGCTTGTTTACAGTAGTTGTGTATTTGCATTGCTTTCTTTCAGAAAACTGATTGCGAACAAGATTATCCAGGTGCTGAGGAGAACTGTCCAAAAGGTACGTGGAAATACAATGTAGCTGATATTCTTCATCAAAATACGTTGCATTAGGTTTTATTTAATTATCGGATTGTAGTATAAAATTTAATTTATAATGTGTGTTTCGCACATCTCTTTGAACCTAATCCCGAAAATTAGAGTTATAGAAGTCCATTCTGGAGGAAAATAATTGCTGTCACATTAAGAAGAGTGCAGTGGTGGTACTTTCACCTCACCATTTTTTCACATGTTTTAAGAAAGAGCAAAGAAAGGCATTGGCGATTCTTTCAGCGTATTGGCCATTAGAAGCTTTGTGGTAGAGCTATAAGACTGTTACGGTTTCTTATGCTGTTTTTTCGTGAACTTTGTTAGGTAGAAAGGCTGGAGAAAGTGGCAATAGTTTCCAACCTCTCCTCCAACAGTATACGCGCACATGTACGTCGTTAATAGGGGGGGGGGGGGGCGAGAGTTTGCCCCCCTCCCCAATAAGTTTTACAGTCAGCATATTGTCACCTGGATTGGAGACTTAGATATCAATTATCTTTTGTTAGTAACCGTGTACTCTCCTACTCTCCTAAAAAAACATATTTGATACTTGGACTTAGGTCATATACACAGTACGGACGTCCTAGACTGGTCACTTTTCACAGAAAGTCAATGTTTTCACGGACATAATAATAGTTGATTCCAAACACTAATTATAGGAATAGTAATCAAAAGTTTAATTAATGAAGCACAGGATACAACCCGGTGTTTCATGAATACAATTTTCTGCAAATTATTTTTTTATTTATACTTTCCAAAGTGTGATTTACTGAGATTTTTTTGATTATAAACGATTACTTCACAAATGAATTATGCAATCACCAATTGGGTCATATATCCGTGCGCGCAAAGGAAGACGCTTTGCCATGGGTGAAATGGGTACTTCATTGTTTTTTTTCTGTTTTTTTCTTGAATAGCTATTATTTTCTTTTTTTTTCAAAAACATATGTTATAACCCCCTCATTGGAACGAGCTCGACTAGCTCGTCCCAAATGCGGGGTCATAACCTATGTTTTAGAGACAAAAAAAAAATGAAAAAAAATAATGAAAATTAATTGGTAATTTTTGAGAATAGCGCTGGTCTGTTTTTGCCGTTACGTTAAGTAAAGGGTTAAATAATAGAATTATCGTTAATAATGAAAACTAATAAACAGAGTAATCGCTTGACTGAACTGGTTACGTGAAATAATTCATTCGAGGCGGGGGACTATATTGTAAAAAATGTAAACATTGTTCAAAGTCCCTCACCCTCTCATGAATTATTTCACGTAACCAGACCAGTCAAGCGTTTACTCTCTATTACAGACATCACAGCAGTCCACGCGTGGATTACGACCTGTCCATGGCGACTGTACCGTCCAGTCGTTCATATAAATAGAGATCTGTAGTACACGATTCGGGCTGGTGGAGGAGGAGGATGACTAGCATGACCCATTTGGAGTACCGTACAGTACATGTAAATTAATTAATATGTTGTCCCAGTTGCCCCAGTTGCGCCATGAGTATTGTATGGATCCATTCATAACTTCACAAGTGTTTTTTTTTAAACTATAATTCAAACGTACTAATAGTCCACTACGCCACCAAGACATGCCTTTAAAGAGGGCATTACTCGATGTTTGTGTTTGGACTAGTTGCTATGAGCTTTCATAGCACAGATAAATCATTTTTAAACTCCCCATCCCAGTCGATCATCTTCACGACGCTCCTATACGCCTTTTGAAAACTAACGTTGACTTATAGTTTATTTTCTTTTCAAGTACGTCCATTCTATTATATGGTATTTGTGAAATAACAAAGTTTGCCAATGTACAAAGAAGACTCAGTGGGGTTGCAATGCTCCCGATCGTTAATCATCATTTCTGAGAAACTCTAAAGCAGCATTAGAAACCTTCAGCTGCACGTAGGTGGTCCCATAACATAAACGTAACCATGGGAGATTTCCAACTGACACACAAATGGACTAAGACAGTATAAGATATCGGCTTTTATTTATAATTCCAAATCGTTTATTATTTTTATTCCTTAGTCATTTCTGGTAAACATTAACCCTTTACCGAACATGGAAAGCAGACGACACTTGCAAAAAAAATTCTTGAATAACTATTTTTTTTTCATTTTTTGTTTCAAAAACATAGGTTATGACCCCTCGTTGGAACGAGCTCGACGAGCTCGTTCCAACGAGGGGTCATAACCTATGTTTTTGAGACGAAAAATGAAAATATAATGAAAATTAATTGGCGATTTTTGAGAATAGCGCTGGCCGGTTTTGGCCGTTACGTTGGGTAAAGGGTTAATTTCAATATGTGCTGTACTTATTTTCATTTCACACGATGAGCGGTAATTTCGTTTGAATATGTTTATAGCTTTGTGGCAATTCACTGGCGTGATTAGTCACGTGGTACTCAGGTAAAAATCTATATACGCCAGGTATCTGTAGCTCTCGAGAAATCAAAAACTCAAAACGTCAAGGGGGGTCTAAAGGGGCATGTGCAGATCCGCCCCTGCGAGTCTTCAGCGTGCGAAACCATTGATTGATTCATTCATTCATTCATTTTCTCGAGAAACGGGATTCATGTGAATGCGAAGACCGTTGGGTTTACTTCTCATTTCTTTCTCCACTTTGCGTGACTCAAAATCGGTATTTAGCAACTTGATTTTGTAAAACACTGTGGTGATTTCGGAGTTGTTTTTCCTAACCGAGAAATTGCCCCGAAGGCAGTGGTCGAGTAACTCGTGGCTACAAATCAACGTGTCGAATTCGGTTCCTACATCATGTATTTGACAGTTTTAGTCATCTTGCCATTTGACCATTCGTCCGTCCGTTCATCCGTCAACTGAAATACAGATATTTATTTGCTTACACATTTTATAGGTGTTATGAAATAAAAAAAAAAATATTGTCGTAATATAAAATTCGCTCCGTTCTTTAAAATCTCTTAAGGTGTAAACCCATTCATTTTGCGTGAATTTTATCGAACCTGGAGAAAAAAAGAGGAGACCACCGCCACACATCTATTACAGAAGTACATGGTATCTATAAAATATGTAAAGTAAATAGATAACATTTCTGATTTGATAGAATATGGCAAAGTTTATGAAACCTGGACAGAATACGGAATATATCAAGTGTATCGAAATTGGCAAATAATCACAGTACACGATGACATCGAAAATTATCACAAGTACAAACTCATCAGGTAGGCGTTGTCAAAAACATACTAAACCTTCGCAGATAAGTACTTGGGGTTAAAAACAAGAAATTATAGCAAAGCTATGCAAACAGAAGGACTATGAAAAAATTCCAGAGCTGCGTTTACTACCTGATATTTTTTATATTTTAAAATTTTCATCTCAAATGGAAAGGATAATCTTCCAAGTCATGTTTACAGAGTGCTAGTTCAAGGTTCATGGTGGAAGTTTCCTGAATGCCTCCGATCCAAGGTTATGCCACTATACACTGCTAAAACTGTATTTCTCAGAATTCCTGCTGTAAAATTTAGCCTTATAGATGAGAGTGAGACCATACCAAATGAGTAATGTTACAGTAGTTATTAGTAAATGAAGCCTAAACTAATCAAACAGTTAGAAAATGAGAATACACAAAGGTTAGAAAAAGACAGAAATTAACATTTGACAATTCCATAGCTGGTCCTTTTTAGAAATTAAACCAAACGTTGAAAGACATATTTATAAACTTCAAAGACTTATGCAGTGTTGTTGATTCGGAAACACGAGGAGAGCTGAAAACAACACTTCTAAAAATGGCAAGAAGAGTTATTGCACTCACTCTTCTCCATTTCTTCAAGAGTAAAAATATTTCTTATAATCTTATTGATTATGAATAGAATTTACCTTACACGAGTACTACAGTGACTGTTGAACTAGTCTATTTAAGAAATTCATCGACAACCCCTTTCTCCCTTTGTTGAATAATTGCTTTCACTTCTTTACAATTACTGAATGCCCACATGGAGAGGTTAATGCAATTCTTAAATCGATTGATTGTCCACATCCAAGGCCTGCATAAAGTAACCCTTTACCTAAGAAAATGGCAATTTTTTTTATCTTGTAATTGTCTTGCTTCAAAAAGATAGCCGATGACCACTCATTGGAACGAGTGCGTTGGGCTTGTTTCAATGCGAGGTGATGAGCTATGTTTCGGAAGCAAAAAATGATTTTTTTTAGTTATACGAGAATTGTTTTTACAAGTGCTGTCCGCTACTAGCATTAGGTAAAGGGTTAATCGGCCCATAATGAAATGCGAGACAAACTATAAACAATAGCATCATTGAATATTAAATGCACCAGGTGACCAAATGGTGCGATTTGTTTGGTCAGTATGTGCAATACGTAATGCCAGTTGTAAGTGTGATCGTTGGAAAAGGTTGATTTGTGCCCCTCACAATAGGTATGGTCTTCATACCCTCCTATTAAAAATTGCTATTACCTAAAATTAGCCTTTGTTTTGTTTACTGAAGGGAATTTACTCAGCAGTTATAATTTCGAAACAGCATAATGCCATAAATCGAAATACCTATACAGACTATTACAGTATACCATGGGCACTTGGTCTTAAACAATGAAAATAAAAATGAAAACCTAATTATTTTATGTATGTTTTTGAATTGACTGGTAGGATCACAAATATTAATTAATTTTTTATACAAACTTTACATTTCAACTCGATTTCAAACTAAATATTATTTATATAAGAACTGTAGATGTATAAGTTGACAATCGCTTTTCTTGACGTCTGCATCAGCAGTGATTTTACTTACGCGCGGAATTATCCCCCCTTAGATCAGCGTCTTGAAAAGGTCAATCCACGAATGTTGGCAAAGTCAAAGTGGGATAAACTGTGTAAATTCGGGATTGTATTGCTAGCCCATTTAATGAATCCCATAAAATTGCGCTGAAAAGCATACAAATGTGCACTTATGCACAGAAAATCAAATGAAATGGCTTCGAAAAATGGATATTTCACTCCATACACACAGCTTCAAAATTCAAGTTTATGAGACTGAGAGACATGCCACAACTAACTGTCGTCTTTCCCACTTCAGTTGAAATTTAGTAACTCGATTATAGAACTGTAATATCTGGGATACACTTTTGTGGATGCAAAGGGAAATGCCTGTTTTGCCTGGTGGGTGTGAAAGAAAAGTTTTCAATTCGAAAGTTTAAATGAAGAAAACCGATTTTGTGATGCAACATTCGAGACCTGCACACCTTTTCAGATTGCGTACCCGCCGGAACAGCCACGAAAATCCAACCCATAAAACCAGTGAACGGGACATCCATTGGGGTATTGACAATGTGAAAACGTTGCGATTGAAAGCTGTATTTGGTATTTTTTTTAATCATTACTGATGATCGGACACGATCTGACAATCGTCTTTCCAAAATATGACGATGTCAGATGATTTTCGAAAAACATGTCTCAAAACAGTCACTAACATGCCGCCACATAAATTAGCACAATATATCGCTCGTTACTAGGGAGGCAAGTTGGTTGCTAAGGTAACCAACTAACATCGTTGCCGACTCCCTGGTTTAGATCCCTGGTGTATTATAGGTACATATATTGATTTTAGTCAAAATTGTCCTAATAGATGGCCCGTTGCTAGAGAGGCACGTTGGTTGCTATGGACACCAACTGACATCACTACAGACTCCTTTTAGATCCTAAGTGTATAATGGGCCCATATATCAGACCCCGTTTTCAACTCCATGGTTTAGATCCCTAGTGTATTGTGGGCCCATAGATTGAATTTGGTCAAAATTGAGCCAATAGATCGCCCGCTGCTAGGGAGGCACGTTGGTTGCTAGGGAAACAAACTGACATCATTACCGATTCCTTGGGTTGAATCCCTGAAGCATTATGGCTCCACATATCAAATTTAGTCAAAATTGGCCCAGTAGGTCGCCCGTTGCTAGGGAGGCACGTTGGTTGTTAGGGAAACCAACTGACACCATTTTCGATTCCTTGGATTGGATCCCTCCTGCATTATAGGTACATATATTGAATTTAGTCAAAATTGTCCTAATAAATAGCCCGTCGCTAGGGAGGCACGTTGGTTGTTATGGAAACCAACTGACACCATTTTCGATTCTTTGGTTTGGATCCCTAGTGCATTGTGGTTCCATATGGGCCGTGAGCTGCGAAAAGGGACCTTACAGGATATCCAATGAAAACAGAGAAAGACGTCAAAAACGAACGCCCTAAAAATTGTGGGCGTGATCAAATAAGTTTTATAAACACACGCGGCTTTTTATTTTTTTCTTTCCACACGAGGAAAGCACAGATTTAATGTATTTAATAAATTAAAACTAGTTACCGTAACTAAATAAATGTTTTATGTCAGAGATAGAATCAGACTCTCAAAACATTCTCTTGAATTCTGATGAATTGAACAGTTCTTTGCCAACGAAATAGCCGAGGCGACAGTGCAACACGCGTTCTTGACTTTCAAGAAGACGTGTTGTCTACTGTGTAGCAAACCAGCTTCAGGTGTATCCAATTGTTTGGTTGTTTCCATATGACTTTACATGTTTCCTATTAATCGATGACGTTAATGTCATAAAACTTCGAGGCACACAGCATTGTCTGATGAAAATTAACACACACAAAAGATATATTGACAAAAACACGCCGATTTCATTGTTTTCCAAGAGAGTTCGATGGGCTGTCAGCAGACGTGAAACGACTGATTTTTCGCTTCACTCTGTTTGACCTGTTCAAATGACGTTTCGCACCCGCTGAATTGTTTACATCAACGAATGTTTCTATTTTTAAATCACGGTGTGACATCGAAAAGAAAGTTGACGAGAACTCAGGTTTCAAAATCATCTTTGTTTCTGTCACTTGTTCTACCATGAATTCATCATGTTCATGTAGTAATACCTTCTGAAAACAAGTTACAAGTTACAAATTTTATGTGCCTGGAATAAAATGATTTTTAACGTAGGAAGGTTTTTTTTTGTTGTTGCTGTTTCTGTTTTTATTTGAAGTTCCACTGTGGCGTAAAAATGACTAGTAAAGTTGTCTGTTCTGTAGTTCAAGTTCTACTCTCCGTCACTACTAGTCAATACAGTATACACACAGATCGCACTACACTGACAAAGCCTTGCGGTGTTCTATTTTCTAACAGCATAGTTGGACTGTGAAATTGAATGTGATTTGTTTTCTACAGCTCTGGATACAGCATGTCCACAGCCTACATTCTTTACAACCTCAAAAGCCGCAACATCTCATGTCAAGCGCAGTAACTTGTGACCAGTGTCGATGCTACGGATGGGGGTGAGGTGAAGGGCATTTACCCCGTCCCCAAACATAGATTTTGCCAGCCATCTCATCCCCTTTCTCCCATTCATCACAAACACATTCACACACCCTCTCTCTCTCACAAACATTGACTCTGTTTTTTTTGTTATTCCCATTACACACCCTGCCGATGAACTTATCCAGTAAAGAACCACAAGCTCGAATGCAGTTAGCCACCACAGATTGTGAATCTTGCCCTCAAAATATGGGTCGTAGGCCCTACCTCATTATTTTCAACGTTCAAAAACTATGTAAACCTTTAAAAGCCACAAGAATAGTCCGAAAGCACATTTTTTTGTCTGTTTTTTTTTTATCTGGGAGGAGAGGTCTGGGAGCTCGAGAAAAATTGAATCACCTCCCCTTCCCCTCCCCTCCAAAATAATAATAATAATAAACAAATAAATAAATAAATAAAAATAAAAATAAAACCCTCCAATAAATCTTCAAGGATTGCTCCTGCCTTAAAAAAGTATTGATATGCACCTCGAGCCCCCCCCCCCCCCCCCTCTCCATGGGGAGCATATCATGTCCCCTACTTGCCCCCCCCCCCCCCCCTCCATGCAAGATTTTCCAGCGCCGCCCCTGCTACTGGTCAGCTTTGGTAGCTCACAATTGTGTTAGTTTTTCTTTCAATTGGAGGCTTATTAATTTTGTGATTGTGATGCAACTCAATTAGGCTATATTCATTTAACAAATTTTTTAAAAATGACAAAATTCAAGTAGGCTATCTTTCAAAACTTTCCTTCGATGCTGTTCGAGAAACATTTCTCGGTTCTGGTAATTGTTGCTGGGACCAATAATGTATACCATTTTCCTAAACTCATTTTAAGAAGGGATTTGCGTTTCAAAGAAGTAGAAAGTTAAAAAAAAAAACCTTCAGTTTTATTCAAGTCCTCATAAGAGGGTGGGGGGGGGGGGGGCGTTAGCTGTAAACAAAAATACACGAGGCCCCAAATTTAGCCCTTGGAATAACCTCTGGTTGGGTCAGAAAAACATTTGCAGGACGCTAGGCCCCGTGTGTCCCCCCCCCCCCCCCCCCCTCGAAGCTGAACCATTTTTTTTTTCAAATCCACTTTTACACATTTATTTCGCTGATAAAAGACCTTTGAGCATTGTTATATCTTTGTTGGTCACTTAAGACCATGATAGGTAAAAGATATAGGTTTTATTTGCTTTGAAAATTACTTCTTCTATTTTCATATTTCTCATCAAAACTGTATTTTTGACACACACACACACACACAGACACACACACACACACTCAAAAAATGGCTCAAATTTTGTTTTTAGGTAGTCCAGGGGCAGAATGTTGCTTTTTCGGCCTCGTGTATTTTTTTTTACAGCTGACCTCCCACTAGTCCTCATGAACTTAAGTCCCTTCGTGACAATTGAGTTCTTTTTTCTGATGAAACATGAGAGAATAATTCTGTTCGAATGATTGGTTGGGTGGTAAGGTAGACTGCATGTAAGCTTGAAATAATTAGATGATGTAATTTCACTGCATCATGATGCCAATGTCACAAACACGCATACACAACAACACAGAAGGGAATACCCGTGAGCGGTGGGGAGGGGTGGGGGGGGGGCTGTAAAATAATACACTAGGTCCGAAAAGCAATGTTCTGCCTTGGACTATATCTGGAAAAACAATTTGAGCATAAAAAATTGTCTTTTTTTTGGGGGGGGGGGGGAGCAAATTTTTTTTTCAATTTTGGTGTACGACAACCTTTAAAAAAATATCTTTCAAGGCATATGAAACTGTCATGTTATTAAGTGACCACTAATGACATGCATGACAATGCTCAAAAGTCTTCCATTACTGAATGTAAAAAAGTAGATTTGAAAAAAATGCTTCGGCCTCGGCGGACCCCCTATCCCCGGGACCCTGTGTCTTGCAGTTTTTACCTGCCACCTCCCCCAACAAATCGTGTTTTTATTTATTTACTTTTTACAACTGATCCACCCCTCCCTCCCTCCACCTCACCCCACCCCGGAATACCGAGAGACAAAAACAAAAACAATACTTACCCTGTTATCGTGTAAAATAACTTATTTTGCAGAGTATTGTTTTTGTTTGCTTGTTTGGGTTTTTTGTTCACTGATCCCTTTTCTCCTGGCAGGAGCGAGAGGTGGTAGGGAATGGGAGTTTTCTTGAAAAACTAGAAACTACAGTCGGCTACAGTTTCTCGAAATCGGATGATTCGAATATATGAGATAACTCGAAGTTGGCTATCGGTCCTAGCAATCAGGGACTAGCAGTCCCCCTCCACCCCTCCCAGGAAATATAGACCATCGCTGTTCTATATTTTCTGGGAGGTGTGGAGATGGTTCCTTTGTCCAGATTACAAGTTTCTGTGTTCTTGTGTTCAAGGCTTCCAAATCCCTCAAATACATCTCAATTGCCTAACATGAGGACCGGGATAAGTCGAAGTTATCGGCCGGTCCCGTAAACTTTGAGTTTCGACTGTACATGTGAATTGTGATTCTGCAAAACGTGTTAATGGTGGTGTCGAAAAGTACTGAAAGGCAACAAAATTTAGAATTGGGAAGACAATCTTGCAATACATTGTACTTCAAGAAAACTTGTTAATGGGAGCTCAAATAAATAATCAGTTTTTGTGATGTGTCTAAAATTATGTTGTCTTCAAGATTTCTTTTCACGTCATTTCCTTTCAAAGAAAATGATAGCGTTTGTCAGCCAACGTTTTACCTATGCAACAAAATGTTACAGGTAATCACTGTGTAACAGGAGGAGAGATAAGTGCGGGAGACGGGGTTCGAACCGTCGACCTCTAGCACGCAAAGCGACCGATTTACCACAAGACTAAGAGATCCGGGCCAACCAGGCTGGTTGGTAAATGACATTTATACCTCGACCGCTAAACTACTCTCCCCTTCTTTTGAAATTCACCACATGTGAATCTCATCCAGGTTCCTCCCTCAGAGCGGTCGAAACACCCGCAGTGCCACCTACTGCTGAGGGTCCCAGACGAGCCCCAAAATGTAACAGGAGGAAAGATAAGTGCGGGAGCCGGGGTTCGAACCGTCGACCTCTAGTACACAAAGCGACCGATTTACCACGAGACTAAGAGATCCGGACCAACCAGGCTGGTTGGTAAATGGCCTTTATACCTCGACCGCCACAACTGAATGGAATACTAAAATCTGTGATAGAATTGCTTAAAGCTTGTTTTCCTGCATTCACTGCATGCTGTTACTGGAGGTACCGGTCACCCAGCAACACGCGATATCACATTGGTCAGATATGGAATTATGAAACATCTTACGATGATCAACAGGGTTGAAAGGTTTCTTCAAACTGAGGTTCAATAAAGCTAGCAAAGAGAAAAGAGAATCGGAAAATATTATACATTTCCTTTCTAGTACATTCTCGATGTGTTCATGTGCTAGTTATAAGCTGTAACTTCAACTCTGAAAATAAAAGGTTCATTTTGTATTCTAATAGTGGTGATCTGATCCCAATTAACAACAGTTGATGATACTTTGTCACCATCTTTAGATCTAGTTGTGTAGATCCTTTGATATGCAATAAACTTAGATTTAATGATAAACAATAAAGAATACAAGTAGTGTATCAAAACAGCTATATGCAGTTTATAGGGGTGAGCTGTTGGTGGGTGAGTATAGACTCTCCTCCCCTCCCACAACTTTGCCTGAGAATCCTATTATACATTCATTCACGGAGAGTCTAAAGAGGGTTCACACGATAATTAATGCGTAATAATTGTGCTATAGAGATATATGTAGTTTATGGGGGTGAGGTGTTGGTGGGTGAGGAGAGACTCGCCCTCCCCTAACACAACTTGCCTGAGAAACCTGTTATACATTCCTTCACGGAGAGTCTAAAACGGGTTCCCTCGATAATTAATGTGTAATTGTGCTATAGTTATGCTTTAACTTTCTGAATGTCTCATTTGTCACAAAATGTTATTTTTCCCAAAATGAACTTATACCTATGGGGGCACACCTTTTCAACATAAAATGAAACGAAAAGGAGTGGATTAACGTCCGTAGCAAGAAATATATCTCGCATCCTCCAAATCATTTAGCCTGTCGACTTCTTCCCTGGATGGATTCATGGAATCTCTCAGTTGAAATCATACATCACTAGTCTTTGTTTGCTTTTGTACAGTTGTGGTTTAATAATACTTTCAACAGTCAGGGGTAGCGGCCAGAACCTGCCAAAGTACAAAATATGAACAAACTGGCTCTGCACTGTCGAGGTGCAATACACCTTAGAAAACTGCGCCAGTTTTCCCTCATGTGCGCAATTTGCATCAACTTCTTGCATGCTGTTGGCCGATATTTCTGCCCAAGAAGAACTTCTCTTGCCACTAAAATGAGTAGAATTTTGGCACATTGTATAAACTTTTGCACTCGTAAATTGACTGTGCTTTTCACCAATAATTTCTTAAGTTAAACGAATAAGATTTTTTCATTAACCCTTTACTTAATGTAACTGCCAAAACAGGCCAGCGCTATTCTCAAAAATCGCCAATTAATTTCCATTATTGTTCTCATTTTGTGTCTCAAAAACATAGGATATGACCCCTCGTTGGAACGAGCTCGTTCCAACGAGGGGTCATAACCTATGTTTATGAGACAAAAAATGAAACAAATTAGTTATTCAAGAATTTTGTTTGCAAGTGTCGTCTGCTTTTCAGGTTAGGCAAAGGGTTAAATCTTGTCATGGTTGCTTTACCGCTTCTATGACACGATTTGACAAAACATATCTTGAAAATACTCAGCGGTTTTAGAGTTAAGTGTCTTGCTCTCAAGGATCCGACGCAGTTACCGCTTTCCCCCCGTTCGAACTGTCGACCTTTCGGTGTAAAGTTCAGTGCTGTACCCACTGAGCTATAGCGATCCCACTTGACTGGTGACGACCAGTTGGTTGCCGTGATACCATAAGGAAGGGGACGGGTTGTGAAGTCATCTACTTAAAAAAAACATTTTTGTTTGCCGTTTAACATTCCAAATCGGAATTGGAGGAGAGTTGCTTACCACTGAGATGATCCTCCGTTTCCGTGCATTACTTAACACTTTGCAATTTATTATACGATAGAGCACATTGCAAGGGTAATAGAATTTAAGTAAACTTTAACACTATCAACAAATAGAAGGTAAAATATAATTGAGAGAGAGATGTGGAATTTATTAATTTATTTATTGGTGTTTAAGGTCACATACTTATGTGCAATGGCTAATCGTGATTGTGACAGTTTTACGGGTGGAGGAAGTCGGAGTACCCGTAGAGAACCACCGAGCATCGACGAGCAACTGTCAGCTCCACAACATTCTAACTCTGTTCAAGCTCCGCTCAAGCAGGGTAACAACGGTTGAAGACATGCGACAATCGACGTGCAATGCGCCTTAGTACACAGCAGCATCGTGCCCCCATGTAGGCAACCGAGATAAAGTGCCTTGTCCAAGTTTACAACGCGGGTCGTCCCGGACGCGGATCGAACTCGGGACCTCCAGCATAGAAGTCCATTAATCTACCACTGAGCCACCGCGTTCCCCGAGAGATAGAGAGAGGTGGACGAAATAGTTACTAGTCAATGAGAAACAACATGAAATTTTAGTGAGTCACGAATAAATTTTAAATAAAGTTTAAAAATATATGTATTACTACTATCGGCTGAATAATACAATACTACATCTCTTGAATTCCATTTGGACATTAATTGTGACAAGCCATCGATGACAATAATGTGGGAGAACTGGAAAAGATACCTTGTACTTATATTTAGATGGGTTAATCGCATTTGATCGACTGTAGTCACGGCGGGTGACACTGTGGTATGTTCACTTAGTCGGGTCCGTGATATTTCAACTACTGCCACAGTTGGACGCGCCGTGCATGATTATAATTCACAAATGCGCAAACGTGTTATTGGATTCGATTAAAATTATTCCGTCTATTGACCGGAACATGTTGAGGGGATCTGAATAAGAGTGGATTGTCTTAATAAAAATAAGAGATCCAGGATTTTAAAGACGGCGGAGGAAAATAACTAAAGAGACATTTTAACCTTTTACCTAACACGAAAAGCAGTTGACACTTGCAAAAAAAAAATTCTTGAACAACTACTTTTTTTCATTTTTTGTCTCAAAAACATGGGTCATGACCCTTCATTGGAACGAGCTCGACGAGCTCGTTCCAATGAGGGGTGATAACCTATGTTTTTGAGACAAAAAATGAAAATTAACTGTCGCTGGCGATGTTTGTCGTTACGATTGGTAAAGGGTTAATTCCACAGATTGAGTATGAGTTAATTCCCCTTCTAAGGAGTTATCTCCAGTTGAAAAATTTGATTTCTAGTTTTAATTCTTCTGTTGAGAAATATGTAATTCTACAGTTTATTATCTGATAATACTTGTTTTAAATCAACCCCGTCCGGGTCGCGCAAACACGGAACTCTGTCACGATGTGACCATGGCTCTTCAAAGGGTGTTACGCATCAATAAACAAACTAACTGCCTCTGCACAAGCAGAGTTATCAGCTTTTGATTAAAAATGCCCACTCGACGTATTGTACGCATCTGTACACAGTGGCCTCATAATCGCCGATCATATTTTAAAGTGATTACTTTGATGCCTTTGAACAAAGAATATGTCGATGATGTACCGCTGTTTCGTGGCAATGTAAATTGAATATTTAGTTATTATTGACAAAAACAAGTACCGTGATTTGAAAGGTGATATAGTGTTATTAGCCAGGTAAACATCGTGGCATTTGGTGACGTGAAAGCGGTTACGCTGTAACTACAGTTACAACGTAACACCATTTATGTCATCAAGCGTCGTGGAACGGGAGGAGTTATCATCTTGATTGACTGGACGCCATCTTACGGCGGAGAGGGGCAGTTTGAGTGATGGCGTGTTTCACTGATGTTTCAACAATCCAGTTGTACAGAGAGGGGTATTCCTAATGACACCTCTGCCTCTGAAGTAGCTTCTTGGAACGATCCTAATAAGTTTTCTAAGAATCGGTGACAGGTTATGATGTGTGTAAACCTTTCTCCAACCTCCTTCTACCAGGTAAATGAGCCTCAAGAGCGCTGCTTTGTGAATCAGGTGGATTTATAGTCTCCACCACCATTCAATAGTGGATTTCTTTAAATTATCATTATCGTGTGGTAGCCTTAATAGGAATCAAACCATTATGATATTGTTTAACTGTGTGGGACAAGATTACACGTTTTATTGGCCCTTTGAGAATGTATATTATGTCTTGAAGGAAACTGATAAAAAAGCGACCAATTATCCGCGTCATCTATAACTCACGAGGTCATGTACGTACAGTATTTTTCACTATCAACAATTATTCTGTAAAATTTGTGTGAGAAATAATTCATTTTTGCGCCAGTGGAACGTTTTCCTGAGTAGTCGACTCCTGGTAATTCTGTATGTCCATCTTCCTGGCAGAGTTGTATCACGGCGGGAGTTGGTGCCGTATAAGATCAGACAACCTGATTTGTAATAATATCTACGCCAAATTGTACATAATTCATGCAAAGTAGATAATTCGCTGAATATCACAAAGGGTTCAAATTCTATTTACTTTGCGTACCAATTCTGGATCGTTTCAAAAACGACAAAGCTCAACATTTTTAAATCAAGATCACGGCTCTCTTAAACGAGGCTCGCGTGACGTAACTAACATGCGAAGATTTCAAGGCGAAGATTTCACTAATGCAAACTCGAAAGTCGAATGCCTTTGCTCTGAACACTTTGAACAAATATTCCATATTTTCTGTACTGGTATTCCAGGTGCGCATAATGACTACTAGTACTAAATGTCTGTTCTTGTTTTTCAGACATAGCAATTCTGAAATATCCACTGTCTTACAATATCCAGATCATTACAACAATTACTCTGCATTGACATATTCCACCACAGCGACGAGACCAGATCAGATCAAACACAACGGACACTGCGCCTTCAGCGTAATGTTTGATCTGGCTGATCAGGGGTTATAACAGCACAGACCAACGCGCATAATAATCTATACGTACCTATTTTACCGTCGTGTGGTGATAGAAATGTCATCTCACGTTTCGTAACCTTCTGTACACTGCTCTCAAATTTCAAGCAGCAGTTTTTCCTCAATACCCCTGCTAATTTAACCAAATCAGACATGTTTAAGGGAGCTCATACAGCTCTGTCAAACACGGTGAATTGGTTAAATTTCTTGCTGTACTGTGGAACAAATCTGCCGCTTCAAATTATACAAATCTGCCGCTTGAAATTGTGGTAATACGACGCCAGAGCGCAAGGGGTTAACCCTTTACCCAACGTAATGGCCAAAACCGGCCAGCGCTATTCTCAAAAATCGCCAATTAATTTTCATTATTTTTTCATTTTTTGTCTCAAAAACATAGGTTATGACCCCTCGTTGGAACGAGCTCGACGAGCTCGTTCCAACGAGGGGTCATAACCTATGTTTTTGAGACAAAAAGTGAAAAAAATTAGTTATTCAAGAATTTTTTTTGCAAGTGTCGTCTGCTTTTCAGGTTAGGTAAAGGGTTAATGTTAACATTATGATATGTTTTTATTTCAGATTGTACTGATTATCCAACATCAAGCAAATGGGTTGATGTGTATCCAAATACCGGATTCGCAAAATTAAAAGTATTTTGTTACGTCAAACACTTGCTGGTGGCAGCGATTCCACGAAATGGCTGGAGTGCAAACTTTCTCAACAGACTCTGGGACGACTACAAGAATGGATTTGGTGGCATCGATGGGAACGGAAATGCCATTGGAGCATACTGGCTAGGTAACGAAGCCATCCATAGAATAACAAATGGTACTCACCTGTATAAACTGAAATATATTTATCAGGCGGCGCAATACTACACTGGCTGGTACTTGAATTGCTCTATTGGCAGTGAGGACGACGGATATGCCTTAGCTTTTAATACTTACTTGTCACAAGATGGTGTAAACGAGATTATTGCAAATGGAAAGCTATTCCGCACTATAGATCACAATGAGAATAAATGTCCAGCTGCGCACAAAATGGGGTTTTGGTATAGCGACGACTGTCCAATCTCTCACACTTTCAATGGAATAGCTTTCAGAGGATTAACACAAGACAACTTTAACAATCTATGGATTGAGCTTGTCCGAATGTGAACTTTCCTGTTCTGAATTCCTTCAAGATCAATCCAATCAAGATGGGAAAATGGCAAACTGTTTATTTCATTTTGTATTTATATTTGTTCAAAATCACAGAAACTTATGTCGGTATTGTAACTCTGTTAGTGTTCCTATTTATCCTGACATAACATTTATAGGATGATACTCATTGAATGGAAGTGATATTTAGTTCATTATTTATTTATTTATTTATTGATGTGTAAGGTCACATATTTATGCACAATGGCTAATCATGACCGTGACAGTTTTACGGGTACAGGAAGCCGGAGTACCCGGAGAGAACCACCGAGCAACGACGAGCAGCTGCCAGCTCCCCAAAATCGTAACTCCGCACTGCAGCACAGGCAGGGTTAGATTGGTTGAAGACATGCGCACCATCGACGTGCAGTACGCCTTAGTACACGGCGTCATCGTGCCCCCACGCGGGCAATGGGGATGAAGTATCTTGCCCAAGGACACAACGCGGTTGCCGCAGGTGGGATTCGAACATTTAGTTCATTGTTCTGCACTAGAGAACAGAAACATGAATATTTATTTTCATCATTAATTTATTATTATTTATTACTTTCCAAAGTGTGATTTACTGGGATTTCCGGGTTTGATTATAAACGATAACTTCACAAGCTTCACAAGTGAATTATGCAATCAACAATTGCGTCATGTATCCGTGCGCGCAAACGAAGACGCTTTGCCTTGGGTGTAATGGGGACTTCTTTGTTTTGTGTTTTTTTAACCCTTTAACTAACATGAAAAGCCAACGACACTTTCTTGAATAACTATTGTTTTCATTTTTTGTCTCAAAAACATAGGTTATGACCCCTCATTGGAACGAGCTCGTTCCAATGAGGGGTCATAACCTATGTTTTAGAGACAAAAAATGGCGATTGTTGAGAATAGCGCTGGCCAGTTTTGATCGTTATGTTAGATAAAGGGTTAAATAATATAATTATCGTTAATAATGAAAGATAGTAAACAGAGTAATGGCTTAACTGGACTGGTTACGTGAAATAATTCATTCGACGCGAGGGACTATATTGTAAAACACTCGTGCGCATTATCGCACTCGTGTTTGTCCAGCCCCCTCGCCTCTCAAGAATTAAGTCCAGTGAAGCGATTACTATCTATATTCTTATGCGGTTTCGCTGAGAAACCAACGATATGATCGAATAATGTTGGTATTATGATATGAGAAATAAAAATTACAGAAGTGTATAAATACTCTATTGGCACCTTTAAGCGGTTTGGGATTAAATTATCGTAAGAATGACAGTCGATATGGAAACTTTTTTAAATTGCAAGAACTTGTTGAGAAAGATCAATAATACTACAATTCACCCGCCCACAGATCCCACAAAGGATTACTGAATATGACGCTTAGGACACTTAATCACATTTCCACAAGGTGAATCACGATGACGCCGTGTGCTAAGCCATACACCAGCCGATTGACCACATACTTTCAATCGACTCTAAACCAGCTCGTGTCTGGTTATATAGATGGAAGGTCAAACAGTTACAGTACAGCCACCGTGGACTGGTCACATTCCACGTTATGTAGATGGAAAGTCAAACAGTTATAGTACACCCACCGTGGACTGGTCGCATGCTACGTTATATCGACGGAGAGTCACACAGTTATAGTACAGCCACCGTGGACTGGTCACATTCTACGTTATATAGATGGAGAGTCACACAGTTACAGTACAACCACCGTGGACTGGTCACATTCTACGTTATATAGATGGAAAATCAAACAGTTACAGTACAGCCACCGTGGACTGGTCACATTCTACGTTATATAGATGGAGAGTCACACAGTTATAGTACAACCACCGTGGACTGGTCACATACTACATTATATAGATGGAGAGTCACACAGTTACAGTACAGCCACCGTGGACTGGTCACATTCCACGTTATATAGATGGAGAGTCAAACAGTTACAGTACAGCCACCGTGGACTGGTCACATTCTACATTATATAGATGGAGAGTCAAACAGTTATAGTACAGCCACCGTGGACTGGTCACAGTCTACGTTATATAGATGGAGAGTCACACAGTTATAGTACAGCCACCGTGGACTGGTCACATTCTGCGTTATATAGATGGAGAGTCACACAGGTACAGTGCAGCCACCGTGGACTGGTCACATTCCACGGGTGGTCATTATTCCCAAGACCGTAATATTAAAATATTCTAAACACTAATTACAGGGAAATCATAAAACAAACTGGAAGAGTGATTCTGTGGAATCACAGTCTTTTCCCGGCGTATACAGACATTAAGCCATTTGAAGGAAGTGCGCACAATTTGTGCCCCATTTCTCTGAACATGTAAGTGTTCTTATAAATATTGTCCTCGTTGAAGGGTTAATACAACGTTAAATGAAAAATCCATTCAACGCATGCAAAAACTCACTTGAGATCCTTACAACCTCATTTTAGTGCAGAGAAGCAATTATGCCGACCGTAAACAATTTATGACTAAAAGTCGCCCATTTAGTTCATTGTAACTCCAAATTTCAATCAGACCTCAACTGTGAATTTGAAACTGATTTTGGAGTTCCAGCGTTGAAAATTGCATGTAGAAAAAATTATATCGGACAGTATAAACAGATGAAATTTTACAATGCATCACCGTTGGTGTTGACAGGTCACGAATGTGATAGCAGTTTATGTGTCAGGTATGGTATCATGTGAATACAGCCGAGTCAAACATTGAACGCGTTGAACCTCACACCTGGCAAGTAAACGTTCTGTCTCACAATCTGGAGGTTGTCTGTCAGTTGGCTATAAACCCAATTACACCTGTATTCAAATTAAAGTCGATTTTCTAGAGAAATTGGCGTGAAAGTCCCCAAACAATGCGAACAAACTTACAACAAACTCACTTATTTTCAACTATGCGAGGTCCCTGTGCTGTTCACCATTTTTCCACTGGATTTTCAGGCCCCAGATTTACTGTGGTTGGAGGTTTTACCATTAAGGCAACAACAAACGCAATCGGGACCCACCACGTCCCTTTTCTGATAAAATTACCTCAGGTGACAAATTTAAGCTTAAATAATTTACATTTTATTAACGACCGAAATCAGTATGAACAAATACTTCGTGGTGTTTTAATTGTCAAGTTATGCTGGATCTGAATTATATGTTTTCACACTAAAAATATTTTCATGGTCCACTCATATTTTTGTTCACTTGACTGACCTTCCCAGGTTGTCGACTTTCGCAATAATTCATTTTTAAAATAATCATACTTGTATTTTTGAGGACGAATCGTTCCGGACGAATCGTCCCTGTTCGATAAAATATTTGGACAAATCGTCCCGGGACGAACTGGTTTTCTCGATTCTGTGGTTACACACAGTTAAAAGGGAGCTAGCATGATTGGTACGGCCGAGGAACTGAGGCCTTTTCCCAAGCAAAAGCGGCGACTTTCTCCGCTGTTCAGCCGTTATCTGCCTTTGGGGTTTTCCACACGCAATTTGGGGAATGTTTTCTTGAAATAGTACAACCCTGTGTATTCTGCCGTCGCTAACGTTAACGGCTAATAGACATTTTGTTGTTGAGTAGCACTTGATCTTCATTGGTATATTTGTACCCAGACGCCGATGACACGACAAGCGATACGACCTTCCTTGAGAGAGCGGGATACTAATGGGCATGCCATCGTTCACTTTCCTGTTTTATTGCCTTCGTTCATTTTACCATTCCCATGAGTGTTACGGGTTACTCTATTGTCTGTCTTCACTGAACGATAAAATAGTAATATATCCTCTCACCCCCTCCCCCACCCAATACAAAAAAAAAATAATTTTGTGTTCTTGATATTGTTGCATTCAAAATTGTTCATAAGCCAACGATGCACAATCGGTAGTGATCCATTATATTTGATAAATGCAGTTCAACCATTTAAGCATATTTTTCACCATTTGTTTATTTCACTTCTTTGTGAGATCATCGTTATTGTATGTAGCCTTTTTCCTAATACTTTTTTATGTTTGTATATATGCAGTACAGTCGTCGTGAACTGATCGTAATTCACACGTGTGCAGTGGTGTTCATGCATGGGTTTAATATGTAATAAAAATCATCATCAGAAAAATGTTAATTGATGATGTACCGGGTTGTAATCGGTGATTCATTAATTAATTGGTTGATGAGTATTCCAGTAATTAGTGTTTGGAATCTAATATTATTTTTCAGTAACGAGGAGAACAGGCTATTTTTTGATATAGTGCAAGACATCATCTTACAGAGTGACCGGATCCTCTGACGAGTGATGACATATGTTTTTTTGTGTGTTTTTTTTGAAGATGCTTAATCTGCATTAAGAATTCCTCTATCGGTGTCCGCACCATTAAGACAATGTACCACAATTTTACAACCTAGTTATTGATAGAGTTTCTTAATTTCAAGACCTTATTTTCTATTCAACTGTATCTAATGACAATGGACAATGTTTCGGGGTTGCTCCTTCTTCTTCTCCTTCTTCTTTATTTTACTTCTTCTTCTTGTATCTTTTTACTATCTGACTTCTTTTTATTCATCTATTTTTTTTTATCGGTTAGACCACTTCTGATTTCACGAATGTGTAGTTTATACAATCGCGTATATCGCTGGCTAAGGGACTGAGCCTGTTGGTCAACTTATTCTAAGCATGAAATTAGTATAAATTGTTTTTCTTTCAATTTTTTTGTCTGATGAGGTATAGGCTGATTTATTTACTTTCTATGTGTTTATATAACCAAACTAATATTGAATATTGAGCAAGAGTTCACCCTGTATAGCTGACCAGTTCAGGGCGGCCGTAGTGTGTAGATATTGAGAAGAGAGAGGTTGATTTATGTACTTCGTTGTGTGTTTATATAACCAAACTAATATTGAAGACTTAGAAAGAGTTCACCCTGTATAGGTGACCAGTTCGGGACGGCCGTAGTGTGTGGATATTGAGAAGAGAGAGGCTGATGTATTTACTTTGTTGAGTGTTTATATAACCAAACTAATATTGAAGACTGAGAAAGAGTTCTCACTGAATACGACTGAGTTTATGATTAGGAATTTCTGATTCCTGAATGAAACGTTTCCTTATTTTCCTATTTTATGATCATGTATATACAGGTATTTTTGAGGTGAAAGATAAACATTTAATTATTTGCATGTTTTCTTATTTAAGCAAGTCAAAATTTGAAATATAACAGAATTCCTCGTCTTTTCTTCTGATTAAAACAGATTGCCAAAAGATTGGGTTGTTGTCATTTCTTGTATTGTTATCATTTATTCCGTGGAGAATGTTTAGCTGGTTAATTACAAGTTACCAACAAGTTTCAACATCCTAAATCGACGTGTAACCGATTACATGCTAAAAGCATGTTTTGTGTATATCCATGTCACCCAGCCATTTTGAAAAGTGAACATGCATGTACTATTCCAACACGAATTATGATAAGAAATGTCCTCAAAACGGAGGAATGATAATACATTACTCAAAACATTCACAAACACCAAGATACAAAAGACATTAGATCACTATTGAATCCTGATAAGTAGCACAGTCATAAAATTAAACTTCCGTACTGCATAATATAAGTCATCCTCGTGTTTTCCAGGGTGTATGGGAATTTACACCGGTTTGGGAACTCATACACCCTGATGCAAAGCCGAAGGGTGTATGAGTTCCCAAACCGGTGTAAATTCCCATACACCCTGGAAAACACAAGGATAACGGACTTATTTCCAAGAATTTTGGTGTTCTTAATACTTTAACCTACATTGTTGGCAAAAACTGACAGAAAATTTGTACTTTGCAAGTTTCTTAAATAAAACCAGACAAATATGGATGTCATTGGAACTGGCTCAATGAGCCAGTTCCAATGACATCCATATCTGTAATATTTTCTTTCACATAAATATTAAATTTCCTGTATTTTTATTTTTGTTCCAACATAACGGAGCAGAAGGTATGAATTAATAATTAAAAATGGGTACTTATTTTTAGCCATATAGCTTGCTCTTGTATATTCTTGTTTTTACACCGTGGTTAAACACGGTGTAAAAAAAGCCGCCGTGGACTGCAAGTTACACAGTACCTCTCAGCCAAATAAAACGCAGTATTTTGTTTGGTTTGGAAATAACTATACTCCTCTTCTCCCCGAAAAATAAAATATAAAAATAAAAAGAAAGACCGAAAGCGAGCTGCCCCTCCAATAAATGGCTATTGTTCTTTTGCATGGGTCTATCAATGTACCACACAACCAACATTAAATAACCAATCACAAGCATACAGTTCCCGACATATGTTATGAACACATGTCGTCTGAAATAAATGTAACGTCGCAGTATTGTGAGAAAGGTTGATTTTGGAAAAGTCTCCCCCTCCCGTCCGCTCCGGAACGTGTTCGGCGAGTTGGTTTCAACGAGGGTTCATAAGCCATGTTTAAGAGAAAGAAAACAAAACTAATAAACAAAAATGTGGTTGGTGTCGATTTTGATCGTTACTAAGGAAAAGGGTTGACTAACGCATTATGTTATAAAAGATGTCTCAAATACGTTGGATTTGTCTTTCTTAATCTTTCTGATCAAAATCGATCTGAGCCTTGATAAACAACGATTTTAGTGAAATGTGTTCTGATATTACATATCAATTCAGGACCGATGTTTTAGAGGTTATTACTTGGGTACTTTCATTTCAGTTGAGATATAAACCCTCGACAACTTCATATCAGTCTTCGCCCTTCGATCTCAGGCTCATCTGTAGTTACCTGGGGCTGATCTCTCGTGCGATATGAAACTAACCAAGTCATAACCTCTTCTTTATTAAACCAAAACAAATAATTGTAAAATGTTCTCAGAAATGTTACAGTTTTCTAACAGTGTTATTATTTGTCGTTCTTTTCACAAACTATGAAGTACGTTTCCTGTTCTTCTAGTCTAGCTATCCGAATGTCCCAGATCCCCTACCGGGAAAGCTGCAACGTTTCAATAGCTGAATTATCTGCTATTCCACTTTATTACTTCCCAAAGCGTGATTTACTGGGATTCCCGGGTTTGATTATAAACGATAACTTCACAAGTGAATTATGCAATCAACAATTGGGTCATGTATCCGTGCGCGCAAACGAAGATGCTTTGCCGTGGGTGTAATTGAGACTTTATTGTTTATTAACCCATTCCCTAACATGAAAAGCAGACGACACTTGCAAAAAATTTATTGAATAGCTATTATTTTCATTGTTTGTCTCAAAAACATAAGTTATGACGCCTCATTGGAACGAGCTCGTTCCAATGAGGGGTCATAACCTATGTTTTAGAGACAAAAAATGAAAAATAATAAAAATGAATTGGCGATTTTTGAGAATAGCTCTGGCCGTTACGTTAGGTAAAGAGTTAAATAATATAATTATCGTTAATAACGAAAAATAATAAACAGAGTAATCGCTTGACTGCACTGGGTACGGGAAATAATTCATTCGAGGCGAGGGACTATATGGTAAAACACTCATGCGCATTCGCGCACTCGTGTTTGTACAAAGGTCCCTCAGCTCTCATGAATTATTTCACGTAACCAGTCCAGTCAAGCGATTACTCTCTAACTAACCAATCTGGGCTTACAACTCTCATCCTTAGTTTGCATCGGGATTTCTGTACAATTTGTTTTCATCCACCTAATCATTATTGACATATTTAATTGACACAGATGACATATTTAATTGTTCATCTTCTCATCATATAAAAAAAACTCAGCTTCAATCACTCCATTATGCCTGGTCAAACCAATTTTCTAATTGCGTTCGGCGAAAACGATAAAAGGTTTCTGTGTGAACAAAGTGGTTACGCCATGTAATGCACCATTGTGGTCAGTTCTAGCGTGTTTTATATCGGCCGAGATCGGCGTCAAATCAGCCGAGTCTGAAGTCATATTTGCCGAATTTGATATTGAGCAATACGGGGAAAGGTAATCATTTCCAAGAGCTTCTATGCCTTTCTCATTCTTTGTCGTTTTTTGTCACTCCGCGTTAATCACTCCCATTCACAAGTCTTAACATTGTTCGCTTTTCACCTTTCCAGTTCTGACATCTTAAAGGTACAGTACGTCGTTAATTTGGAAAACAAAATAAGTTATCTATTGAACAATACCTCTATTTTCTATCCATTGGACAACACCTCTATTTTCTATCCATTGGACCACTTCTATATTTTTTATCCATTGGATAACACCTCTATTTTCTATCCGTTGGACAACACCTCTATGTTCTATCCATTGGACAACACCTCTATTTTCTATCCATTGGACGACACCTCTATTTTCTATCCACTGGACAACACCTCTATTGTCGTTATGCGAAAGTACCCTTATTCCCCATATATCATCCTTATGAACGCGTTTATATCGATCAAATATATTATCTTGAAGGCCAAAATTTATTGGCTTTATTAAAACAAAAATGCTTTTCATTCTGGATTTGTTACTCGATTACACACGGAAAGTACCAGATCAGCGAGGAGGGCAATGTCATTTTCAATGTACGTTGAAATAAGCTCCCACAAAAGGATAAAAGTGAGGACTGTGAACATTTTCTAAATTGTATCGTAAACATCCATTTCCGATTGTCGATTTCGATACAAGTTTTGTGGGGTTTATTTGAAATGTAATTGCTCTCCAGTTGTAAATATATAAAGTGTTTGATCCGTTAATTTCCAGTTATTGTTAAAATGATACACAGCAAATAATGCACAGTTGTCGTTCGTGGCGATCAAATATTCGAAACGCAGCGAAGGTATTAAATTATTTCTACATGCATTAGCTTGTATCAGAAGTGATAGCACGTAATTTGGTTTCCTTCCGACAACTTCGGACATCTTCGGGCAGCTTCGTGCATTTGTTCATCACTTTGCAATGTCGTACCTCCTTCATATTCATTTGTATAAACGTTTTTAATCGCATACTTATGTAATTCCATGTCGCTTCTGAAGTTTAGCACTTGACACATAGTGTCTTTTAACCCTTTCAACCCGGTATGCATAAATGTTTTTGTGAAACAAAAAATCTGAAGCGAGGCTCGGTGATAATTTAATCCAACAACTTTCCAGCATGCAAGGATGGTTTCACCCACTTCGCCGTTTAGAGTATTAACTATAATGATACATTACAGTGTTCCAGTGTTGAAAGTGTTAACATGCTCTTTTACATTCAAGTAAAACTTGAGAGTAAATATTATCTTTTCCTAATTAGCGGCTTATTATCCCTTTAAATGCGATTGTCATGGATACTACACACGATAGGAAGTGGCGTGTTTGCTTTCTATTTGTCGGTAGGCTCAGTAATTAATAATTATTAATTTAAAACTACACAACTATTGGGCTGTGTGACAGAATCAATTTCCCATTTAGGTTGTCTCCCGCTTACCGTTTTCATTTCGCAAAGATATTCATACAATAATTGACATGAATTGCTTGTCACATTATAGGAGTATGAATGTGGGGTGAGATGTATGAAGAGTGTTGCGGACGAGGACGCTATTTATATCATCGAAGTCATATCAGCTTTGAGCGCAGGACTATTTTACTATTTTCAGCAATGAGCATAGAATATTACACAGGTCTTGAAGTCTGAAGAGTAAAAAAACAGCGTGAACACCTCACGTGAATATTAACTAACAACCTACCTGCAGGACTCAAACTTTATTTTCACCGTTCGGCGCGAGTATTATTATTATTTTTTTGAGAAATGGACAGGCAACGTAAAACATGTACACGATTGGAATATATAATTAAAAAATCTTACATTTTAACAAAATGAATGTGGGAACGGTTTTCATGTGAGAGTCATTAACTTTTTATGAAACAGAACTATATTGGTATAGAAATATATTTGCCATATTATTAGTTACCCCGTGTCTGATCACGTGGTACCGGTTTTTACCTACCCAAAGCCAGCCGTATCCCATGAGGCCGAATGGCATACCGCTGGCTTCGGGTAGGTAAAAAACCCGTACCACATGATCAGACATGGGGTAACGAATTTATCTATTGACTTTCCGTTTTAGAAGTACAATCTATTTCATGTGTGAACACACACAGCATGAGATCTGTTATCTTCCATTGTTGAGCCATACAGGTTTCTGTGGAATTTTTGTGCAAAAGAGTTTTTGTGAAAATATGCCGATATGACTAGTATAAAAAAAATATACGGGGCATGGACAATTTGTAGATTTCGGAACGAGGCTTCCACTGGGTATGGGAAATTTGTCAGTGGCTGGGCGGACGTATCGTGGGTTTCAATGAATATGGTCTCATGCCACGTATCTATCAACCAATCAAATCAAAAAATTCACTTTAGTCAATAGATAATTTTATTTATTTATGCTTGACACCACATCAACATCGCGGGCTATATCGTGACGATGAGAAGTATGTACTGAAAATATATATTCTATGAAATAAAGAAAAAGTCGATGGAATCTGGACATAATAAGAGAAATAGAAATAATTAGGGAACACCGTAATGAGGAAATGGGATCACTTGTTTAAATAATATTATGTAAATTTACTGAATAAATATGAGCAGTTGAGAGTTTGAAACGTTAAAAACAATTGAAATGTATTAAGACAAATATGAATTTCCTTGAGAAATGACAGAATATGATGGGAGTTTGTGTTGCAATAAGTCTCAGAGAGACACCGCATTAAAGCACTGCTGCTGACAAGATAAAACTCCGTACGGAACAAAATAATGTATTCTATTGTCAACACGTGCTGGCATAGAACACATTCTGATGATATACAGTTAAAACTAGAAGTCCTGTCACGAATAGTGCGCTTATCTAGGCTTAATTGCGCGTTGGAATTGCGCGCAATTGCCATATCGAATGGCATCCAAAGCACGGCAGGTTTTCCTGGTTACTCATAGCAAACACAGGCAATGTTTCTGCCAATGGACCTCCGGGTTACCCGGAGGTCCATTGGCTGAAACATTGCTTGTGCACAGGCAATATGTACAGAATTTATTAGTATCTATTGTTATCTATATAGTCCATGAATCTTACATGAAAACCACCCATGAAAGCGTGTACTCAAATGCTTAACCCTTTTTATCAAACCTAATAGCCGGCGGCATATGCAACAAAGATTCTTTATTAATAAACAATCTTAATTTCTGGCTCAAAAACATAGCTTCCGACCCCTCATTGAAATGAGCTGAATGTTTTTTTTTCAGTGGTTTGTGAAAAGCCGTACTCTTGAGACAAAACATGAAAATAAAGTCATTGTGTACGACTGTTAAACAAGATTGACTTTTTAAATTGTTCACCTTTTCAGAAAAATTCAATATTTTCAGCTACCAAGTCATTTTGGTCTCTTTCTTGAACATAATTTTCTGTCACCTGTAATATGTCCCTAACGCTAAAATACATACTTATATGTATGCATTCGCGTCCATCACATTTCTTTTATATATATAGGCCTCTTTCAGACGCAGGAATGAATAACATTATTCAGACGTAACAGCGCCCATTTGATCGTGTGAACGCTATTTGTGAACAATGAATGGATCAATTATCTGCAATGCACGGCACTTTAATTATAAAAGCGGGCATGGCATACCCTCCCACCTTCCTTCCCCCCACTCACACACACATACACTCGCGATCTGGTCGAAATTCATTTTCCGCTTTCCTCTCTCTAGCAATATGGAATGTCGAGAAGAGAAGAAATGAGAGATTGAAACATATCAGACCCATTTTTGTTCTTTATTTCGCCTTAATTGCATAGTATTTTATTTCTGAAATACTGACACAACTGAAGTGTGTCGTAACAAGGTCATGATCTGATCGAGAGAGAACCTGCTGCTGTGATCACAGTACTGTAATTATCCATCGCCCTAAGAGCCTCATAATGGATCTTGAATCAATGACTGCTTTAACTCTTTTGGCGCGGAATAATCTGAGAAACAGAATTCTTAGCGCTTAACATTCATCAGGAATTTTATAAAAAGTACAGGTTTTTACACTAAAACGTTATTATTTTAAAAGATGTTCAAATGATCTCATTGACAGTTTTTCAAAATATTTTCTGTATATATTTAAATGGCACCTTTATACTTTCAAGGGACGATATCGTTGTCCATGGGTAGGACATAAATGGTGCATGAAACATAGGAATACGTATGTTTGTTCAACCCTTTACCCAACGAATCGGCATACCCCCCCCCCCCCCCCTCGCGTAATATGCAACTTCTGCAGTTGAAAAAATATTATTTTTCAAACATTTTTAGCAAAACCATATCATGTGACCCCTCGTTGGAACGAGCTCGTCGAGCTCGTTCCAACGAGGGGTCACATGATATGATTTTGTTGAATATTTTTTGGATAAAATGATATTTAACATAATAAATTTGATATCGTCTGCGTTGGGTAAAGGGTTACAAGCCAACGATGTCCACGCACATGCTTACCATGTAATACATATCAGCATCAACGAAAATTTAATGAATGAAACATTGGGTTATACCCGGTGCTTTATTAATTAATTTTGTTTCTGTTTATTCCTAAAATTAGTGGTTGGAATCTAATAGTTTTGAGGACGTGGAAATATTGCCCACTCGTGGAAAGTGGCCCAGTCCACGGTGGCCGAACTATATGTGTGGGTCCCGAACACAATATCAAAGCATCCACGTGTAACCCCTCCTGGATGAAAAACACAAAAGAGGCGTGTAGATATTATCGGGTTCGTTTATTCCATATTTTCACTGTGTGGATCCATTACAAAACATGCATCACAACCAATCAATCATCATAGGTTGTCATCAAAATAATCATCACAGAAATGAATCAATCAATCAATCAACGAACTCTGAAGATAAAATAATAAAACTCTTAAGTATACATTTTACACAAATTATTCAGGGCAAGGGTCAAGAAGTATTCAGGACAAGGGCCAAGAAAAATAAATGAAACCGGAAGGGTGCGTTATCGATTTTGACTAGCTTACCAGCGTATATGGGCTCGACCTGCTTCAATTCATTGGAGTGAACCAGTAGGCTCTCTCCAACAAATCGAAACAAAACGAACTCACATGAACAAGAAGCCAAATAAAATACACTGACTTGCACCCACATCAATCACACCCAAGCACCTGAGGACACACTCACATGTACGCCCAGCGAACATGCACCCACGCACACACATCCTAGCACGTGCATACACACATGGCTACCACACCATGGTACAAACATCCCTACGTGAAGTCCAAATGTAGGCCTCCATAACAAAACAGTAAACCCACAACAGAGTGAAATGTCACTCGCACATGCAAGACAAAGGTTGCCATGTTCAACTGGAGTGAGCACACGCCAACAGAACACAGCAACCAATGTCTGTACAATATTTGAATAGGTACCATAGCGTGAGTAGCTCGTGACCTAAATTACCAATAAAAACAATGCTTGCCCTGTAGGTATTAATAAATTTCTGCGGCCACAGTGGCCCCGATATTTTATGTTGATACTTTTGTAATGTACAAACTGTAAAACATTTCTGTAATATAAATAAACATTACTTACAGAAATGAGCCGGGTTAAATATATATACAATCACACCAGTACACAAGCGATTCAATAAGAATAATAATTTTACTACGATTATGTGAATAACCAGTATTATATAAATCGATGTTATGTTGCTATGGCAACATGTGGTCACCATAGGTCACACTGAAAACACAAACTTAAGCAAAATATATTTATATTCTGTCCCCAGTAGACATTTCTAATACATATATTATGTGTACTTCACTAGAAGCATAAATAGCTAAAGCTAACTAAGAAATGCCTACCCTCAGTGTGACAAGTTCATTTTATGTACTAGTGGCCGTGAGATATATGCAGTGGTGTTTCTTGACCTGCACAGAATAAAATAAAGTCTTATAAATATGAAGTACTGAAAATGGCCAAACACGCATCTATTGATATATCCACAGCAACGGGGAACTGGGCTCATGCTGCAATTGCAGAATGAGCCAAGTTGCCCGCAGCTGAGGATAATCAACAATAAATACATAGATGCTTCCATAAGTTACAGTATTTACGGAAAATTGAATTTAAATAAAATTAAAACATAATTACGGTGTTAAATAATATTTAAACTTTCGATATTTTGGCAAAAATCATTAAATTAACTAAGCTAAAGTTACCAAGTTAAAATATACTGACCGAAAATTAATAGGTCTGGTAACGTTCGAAGTAGCCAGGCCAGGGCTTCACAATCGCAATTGTGAAGCACTGGACAGGCTACTCGATCGTCATTGACTAAGCCTAAATTTTCAACAAAATAAATAGCATTTATTCAACCGCAAATTAATTAAATTTAACTGTACCTTGACTTCCATAATCCTGCAAGTCCAAACCCTATCCTAAATCATGAAATTATCCAAGAAACACACACTGCACATACAAAATACTTATTTTATAAGTGGAAGACTTTCTTTTATGAAATAAATACTCTGTGGAATTGACAGCAGGCCACATTACAAAAACAACTGATAAAAAACTGGCAGTTGAAACTTTAACTGAATAATGCAATAGAATTATCCAATGGGCTGTGGATTAATTAGTGTTCACTACGTGCTGTGAGTGAAACATGTAACTTTGCAGTGAGTGAACTGTAAAATCAATCACCTGTAAAGGAGACTATTCAATTCTATACTCTGTGGTTTTACTCAGCGTTACAAACAGAAAATATTAACATTAAACCTGCCAAATCAAATATTGCTAAAATAAATTATATATTTCTTGAGAAAAACCTGTAAAATACCTGAAATTAATGAGAAATAATTGTTTTTTACCTTGCTTATTCAATTTGCTCCTGTTACCTGTAAACATTTTAGGTGAACTAATGTTAACCCTGCCACACACGTACAGTAATACGACCACAAATGTAATAGTTTTCTCAATCGGGGTGGTAAGGATCGATGAAGAACAAGTGCTGTTAAGGTGGGTGGGTGGGAGAGGGGGTGGGGGGGGGATCAAATTGTTGTTTTTTAGTTAAACCTTTAAAGAGGGAGCGACATGGCTCAGTGGTTACGGCATTGAATTTTGAACAGAAAGGTCCGCGGTTCGATCTCCACCAAGGGTAACTGTGTTGTGTCCTTGGACGAGGCACTTCATCCCGATTGTCCATGTGGGGGCACGGTGGCGTTGTGTACTAAACCGAATTGCACATCGATGGTGCACTTGTCTTCATCCAATCCAATGCTAACCCTATTTGTGTGGAGTTAGTACGTAGGAAAGTATGACAGTTGCTCGCCGTTGCCCGGTGGTTCTCCCCGGATACTCCACCCATAGAACTGTTCGACACGAGACGATGTGACCCTGCCTGTCAAAAATGTCGCTAAACCCAAATAAATGAATAAATTAAAAAATGAATAAATAAATAGACGGAGTGGCCTCTTTTCCCGCACAGGAATATGATACGTCACCATTCCATTAAGTAGGATGTTTTTTTAAGCGAATGTGTGTGGTAGACCAATCAATATTGCCAAGGCTTCACGTTGAAAATATCAATTGGTCTACCCCTAAATAATGAATGTGGACTCTTCCAATTACTGCCATTGTACTGATATGGGGGATTCCACCTTGACCCAAAAGGAAAAGAAAAAAGCTGGATGAATAAACTATAAGGAAGGCTGAGGAATCTGCTTACTTTTCAAAAAGAACGTGTTCGTAAGATTATCGTTGACCATAATTTAGAGACCATTACACACATTTTAAGGGTTTGACGGTGTTTTTCCGGGTTTGTGAATTCACATTTGGAATGAGGGATTTTTTGAAGATGATAGTACCAACCGACGAGCGCAAGAGTATGTGCTACATAATTTATTAAAGGGTCAAGAAGTGGACATGAAATGGTTTAACTAACATGAAAAGCCAACGACACTTTCTTGAATAACTATTGTTTCATTTTTTGTCTCAAAAACATAGGTTATGACCCCTCTTTGGAACGAACTCGACGAGCTCGTTCCAATGAGGGGTCATAACCTATGTTTTAGAGACAAAAAATGGCGATTTTGAGAATAGCGCTGGCCAGTTTTGGTCGTTATGTTAGATAAAGGGTTAAATAATATAGTTATCGTTAATAATGAAATATAATAAACAGAGTAATGGCTTGACTGGACTGGTTACGTGAAATAATTAATTCGACGCGAGGGACTTTATTGTAAAACACTCGTGCGCATTATCGCATTCGTGTTTGTCCAGCCCTCCTCGCCTCTCATGAATTAAGTCCAGTGAAGCGATTACTATCTATATTCTTATACCGTTTCGCTGAGAAACCAATGATATGATCGAATAATGCTGGTATTATGATATGAGAAATAAAAAATTACAGAAGTGTATAAATACTCCATTGACACCTTTAAGCGGTTTGGGATTAAATTATCGTAAGAATGACAGTCGGTTTGGAAACTTTTTTAAATTGCAAGAACTTGTTGAGAAAGATCAATAATACGACAATTCACCGGCCCACAGATCCCATAAAGGATTACTGAATATGACGCTTAGGACACTTAATCACATTTCCACAAGGTGAATCACGATGACGCCGTGTGCTAAGCCATACACCAGCCGATTGACCACATACTTTCAATCGACTGTAAACCAGCTCGTGACGGGTTATATAGATGGAAAGTCAAACAGTTACAGTACAGCCACCGTGGACTGGTCATATTCCACGTTATATAGATGGACAGCCAAACAGTTACAGTACAGCCACCGTGGACTGGTCACATTCCACGTTATGTAGATGGAGAGTCAAACAGTTATAGTACACCCACCGTGGACTGGTCACATTCTACGTTATATAGACGGAGAGTCAAACAGTTACAGCACAGCCACCGTGGACTGGTCACATTCTACGTTATATAGATGGAGAGTCACACAGGTACAGTGCAGCCACCGTGGACTGGTCACATTCCACGTTATATAGATGGATAGTCACACAGTTACAGTGGTGCAGCCACCGTGGACTGGTCACATTCCATGTTATATAGATGGAGAGTCACACAGTTACAGTACAGCCACCGTGGACTGGTCACATTCTACGTTATATAGATGGAGAGTCAAACAGTTACAGTACAGCCACTGGACTGGTCACATTCTACGTTATATAGATGGGGAGTCAAACAGTTACAGTACAGCCACCGTGGACTGGTCACATTCCACGTTATATAGATGGAGAGTCAAACAGTTAGAGTACAGCCACCGTGGACTGGTCACATTCTACATTATATAGATGGAGAGTCACACAGGTACAGTACACCCACCGTGGACTGGTCACATTCTACGTTATACAGATGGAGAGTCACACAGGTACAGTGCAGCCACCGTGGACTGGTTACATTCCATGTTATATAGATGGAGGGTCTCACAGTTACAGTACAGCCACCGTGGACTGGTCACATTCTGCATTATATAGATGGAGAGTCGCACAGTTACAGTACAGCCACCGTGGACTGGTCACATTCTACATTATATAGATGGAGAGTAAAACAGTTACAGTACAGCCACCGTGGACTGGTCACATTTTACATTATATAGATGGAGAGTCAAACAGTTACAGTACACCCACCGTGGACTGGTCACATTCTACGTTATATAGATGGAGAGTCACACAGGTACAGTGCAGCCACCGTGGATTGGTCACATTCCACGGGTGGTCATTATTCCCAAGACCGTAATATTAAAACATTCTAAACACTAATTACAGGAAAATCATAAAACAAACTGGAAGAGTGATTCTGTGGAATCACAGTCTTTTCCCGGCGTACACATACATTAAGCCATTTGAAGGAAGTGCACACGATTTGAGCCTCATTTGTCTGAACATGTAAGTGTTCTTATAAATATTGTCCTCGTTGAAGGATTAATACAACGTTAAATGAAAAATCCATTCAACGCATGCAAAAACTCACTTGAGATCCTTACAACCTCATTTTAATACAGAGAAACAATTATGCCGACCATAAACAATTTATGACTAAAAGTCGCCCATTTAGTTCATTGTAACTCCACATTTCAATCATACCTCAACTGTGAATTTGAAACTGATTTTGGAGTTCCAGCGTTGAAAATTACATGTAGAAAAAATTATATCGGACAGTATAAATAGATGAAATTTTACAATGCATCACCGTTGGTGTTGACAGGTCATGAATGTGATAGCAGTTTGTGTGTCAGGTACGGTATCATGTGAATACAGTCGAGTCAAACATTGATCGCGCTGAACCTCACACCTGGCAAGTAAACCTTCTGACTCACAATCTGGAGGTTGTCTGTCAGTTGGCTATAAACCCAATTACACCTGTATTCAAATTAAAGTCGATTTTCTAGAGAAATTGGCGTGAAAGTCCCTAAACAATGCGAACAAACTTACGACAAACTCACTTATTTTCAACTATGCGAGGTCCCTTCGCTTTTCAGTATTTTTCCACTGGATTTTCTTCAGGCCCCAGATTTACTGTGGTTGGAGGTTTTACCATTAAGGCAACAACAAACGCAATCGGGACCCACCACGTCCCTTTTCTGATAAAATTACCTCAGGTGACAAATTTAAGCTTAAATAATTTACATTTTATTAACGACCGAAATCAGTATGAACAAATACTTCGTGTTTTTTTAATTGTCAAGTTATGCTGGATCTGAATTATATGTTTTCACACTAAAAATATTTTCATGGTCCACTCATATTTTTGTTCGCTTGACTAACCTTCCCAAATTGTCGACTTTCGCAGTAATTCATTTTTAAAATAATCATACTTGTATTTTTGAGGACGAATCGTTCCGGACGAATCGTCCCTGTTCGATAAAATATTTGGACAAATCGTCCCGGGACGAACTGGTTTTGGGACGAAACGTCCCGGAGCCGCCGGGAACAGGTCAAGCCGCCCTCAGGTCAAGTCGCCTTCAAGTTAAGTCACCCTGGGACTAGTCGTGTTCATACACCGGGTTAACTCTCCGCCAATGATTAATTCATAAAAAATAACGTTTTATTAATTCGTAATCATTTTTAGTTTTAGACTGAAAGAACATTTATAACTAAATATACATAAATAGTTCCCACATGAATGAATAATGTTACAGGTTTTAAGCGACGTATGTATGTACACGCCTAGTTAGGAACTGGAGACCTTGGAACACTATGCGTTTCGGTAGGTATGACTTGGATATTCTTTAATTTAACCCTTAGAACCCTGGTGGTATCTCCCATGTTAGTTCATTGGCAGCCCTTCGAATCGTCCACATTCATTATTTTGGGGTAGATCAATTAATCTTTTCAATATTGAAGATATTAATTGGTCTACCCGACACATTCACTCAGCAGCCACCCTACTTAAGAACATTATGACATATCATGCTTCTGTGATAAAAAAACGGCCGCTCAAGTTCAAGGGGTTAACCCTTTACCTAACGTGAAAAGCAGACGACACTTGCAAAAGTAATTCTTGAATAACTAATTTTTTTCATTTTTTGTCTCAAAAACATAGGTTATGACCCCTCGTTGGAACGAGCTCGACGAGCTCGTTCCAACGAGGGGTCATAACCTATGTTTTTGAGACAAAAAATGAAAAAAATAATGAAAATTAATTGGCGATTTCTGAGAATAGCGCTGGCCGGTTTTGGCCGTTACGTTAGGTAAAGGGTTAAAGCAAAAGTTTAAAAGAGAAAAACACACTACCTCAATTCTGGGGTTATATACAGTTAAAGGGGAGCTAGCATGATTGGTACGGCCGAGGAACTGAGGCCTTTTCCCAAGCAAAAACGGCGACTTTCTCCCCTGTTCAGCCGTTATCTGCCTTTGGGGTTTTCCACACGCAATTTGGGAAATGTTTTCTTGAAATAGTACAACCCTGTGTATTCTGCTGTCGCTAACATTAACGGCTAATAGACATTTTGTTGTTGAGTCGCACTTGATCTTCATTGGTATATTTGTACCCAGACGCCGATGACACAACAAGCGATACGACCTTCCTTGAGAGAGCGGGAAACTAATGGGCATGCCATCGTTCACTTTCCTGTTTTATTGCCTTCGTTCATTTTACCATTCCCATGAGTGTTACGGGTTACTCTATTGTCTGTCTTCATTGAACGATAAAATAGTAATATATCCTCTCACCCCCTCCCCCACCCAAAACAAAAAAAAAAATCATCTTGTGTTCTTGATATTGTTGCATTCAAAATCGTTCATAAGCCAATGATGCACACTCGGTAGTGATCCATTATGTTTGATAAATGCAGTTCAACCATTTAATCATAGTTTTCACCATTTGTTTATTTCACTTCTTTGTGAGATCATCATTATTGTATGTAGCCTTTTTCCTAATACATTTTTATGTTTGTATATATGCAGTACAGTCGTCGTGAACTGATCGTAATTCACACGTGTGCTGTGGTGTTCATACATGAGTTTAATATGTAATAAAAATCATCATCGGAAAAATGTTATTTGATGATGTACCGGGTTGTAATCGGTGATTCATTAATTAATTGGTTTGATGAGTATTCCAGTAATTAGTGTTTGGAATCTAATATTATTTTTCAGTAACGAGGAGAACAGGCTATTTTTGATATAGTGCAAGACTTCATCTTACAGAGTGGCCGGTTCCTCTGGCGTGTGATGACATCAGTTTTTTTTTTTGAAGATGCTTAATCTGCATTAAGAATTTCTCTATCGGTGTCCGCACGATTAAGGCAATGCACGACAATTTTACTACCTGGTTATTGATAGAGTTTCTTAATTTCAAGACCTTATTTTCTATTCAACTTTATCTAAAGACAATGCACCATGTTTCGGGGTTGCTTCTTCTTCTTCTCCTTCTTTGTTTTACTTATTCTTCTTGTGTCTTTTTACTGTCTGACTTCTTCTTTTTATTCATCTATTTTTTTATCGGTTAGACCACTTCTGATTTCAAGAATGTGTAGTTTAGACAATCGCGTATATCGCTGGCTAAGGGACTGAGCCTGTTGGTCAACTTATTCTAAGCATGAAATTGGTGTAAATTGTTTTTTTTCAATTCTTTTGTCTGATGCGCTGTCGGCACTCCCCAGCTGCACTTGCTGATGTAAATGAAAGTGAGCCATTATGTAGTTGCAGGTGACTGTGCGTACGCATCTAGAATGTTTACGTAGTATGACGCGGGCCGCTGGTGCGCTAGTTCAAGGCCAGAGACTCAACCAGATTCATTGGCCCGCTAGTGTTCACCCCATTGGGCTGCGATATACATGTTTCATTTGTTACTACCTATCATTGTCATCATCTTTACGAGAAGTTCTATGAAACGTAGGAGACGACTCACATAAGCCTAAGGCTTCCTATCGAATCCTAGTTTATCTATAAATCTAATTATCACTGTTGCTGTTATCTCGTATACTGCTAGCAAAACTTCTTTTTTTATAAATCTGTTGCACTGCTATGTAATGTATACATATAACATTTAGGGCTGTCACGATTATTCGATTAATCGACTATTGATCGGTCACGGCGAAAGCGATTAGTATTTTTCGTTGTCGAATAATCGGTAAATTGTATCCCGTTTTAGACGTTTAATAATTAAAAGAAAATTTGATGAAAAAACTATTGTTTCTAAAGGTAAAGAGTTAAGAACATCGATGTTAAACCCCCAAGAAGCTGTTGGAAGCAATTGTCTTTCAGGTACATTCATCAAAGCTTTGATGTTCTGAACGTTTGAACCGTCAGTGTAATAATCAAGACCAGTCGGCAGTTGCGAAGTTCGCAACTGCCGACCGGTCTGATTGTTACACTGACGGTTCAAAAGTTCAGAACATCAAAGCTTTGAATGTACCTGAAAACGATCGTCTTCGTTGTTTCCTTGAGGTAATTCAGCTGACTTGAACTTCATTTTTATCGACTTCAAAGAGAGGGGGAGGGGGCATTTAGGTACGATTAATCGATTATCATCGATTATTTGCGACGATTAATCGATTCCTAAATTTAAAAATCGTGACAGCCCTAATAACATTATCTTGAATAAATATTGTTTTAAACTAATATTATTGCGCCGGTAGAACTATTACCCACACGTGGAAAAATGACTAGTTCACAACCCCCGTACTGCATAGACATTGACAAGAGAGTGGCTGTTTTATTTACTTCGTTGTGTGTTTATATAACACAGTGCCCGTACTGCATAGATATTGACAAGAGAGTGGCTGTTTTATTTACTTCGTTGTGTGTTTATTTAACACAGCCCCCGTACTGCATAGATATTGACAAGAGAGTGGCTGTTTTAGTTACTTCGTTGTGTGTTTATGTAACACAGCCCCCCGTACTGCATAGATATTGACAAGAGAGTGGCTGTTTTAGTTACTTCGTTGTGTGTTTATATAACACAATCCCCGTACTGCATAGAAATTGATAAGAGAGTGGCTGTTTTATTTACTTCGTTGTGTGTTTATATAACACAGCCCCAGTACTACATAGATATTGACAAGAGAGGGGCTGTTTTATTTACTTCGTTGTGTGTTTATATAACACAGCCCCCGTACTGCATTGATATTGACAAGAGAGGGGCTGTTTTATTTACTTCGTTGTGTGTTTATATAACACAGCCCCCGTACTACATAGATATTTACAAGAGAGGAGCTGTTTTATTTACTTCGTTGTGTGTTTATATAACACAGCCCCCGTACTACATAGATATTGACAAGAGAGGGGCTGTTTTATTTACTTCGTTGTGTGTTTATATAACACAGCCCATAGATATTGACAAGAGAGGGGTTGTTTTATTTACTTCGTTGTGTGTTTATATAACACAGCCCCCGTACTACATAGATATTGACAAGTGAGGGGCTGTTTTATTTACTTCGTTGTGTGTTTATATAACACAGCCCCCGTACTACATAGATATTGACAAGAGAGGGGTTGTTTTATTTACTTCGTTGTGTGTTTATATAACACAGCCCCCGTACTACATAGATATTGACAAGAGAGTGGCTGTTTTATTTACTTCGTTGTGTGTTTATATAACACAGCGCCCGTACTGCATAGATATTGAAAAGAGAGTGGTTGTTTTATTTACTTCGTTGTGTGTTTATATAACACAGCCCCCGTACTGCATAGATATTGACAAGAGAGTGGCTGTTTTATTTACTTCGTTGTGTGTTTATATAACACAGCGCCCGTACTGCATAGATATTGATAAGAGAGTGGCTGTTTTATTTACTTCGTTGTGTGTTTATATAACACAGCCCCCGAACTACATAGATATTGACAAGAGAGGGGTTGTTTTATTTACTTCGTTGTGTGTTTATATAACACAGCCCCCGTACTGCATAGATATTGACAAGAGAGGGGCTGTTTTATTTACTTCGTTGTGTGTTTATATAACACAGCGCCCGTACTGCATAGATATTGACAAGAGAGGGGCTGTTTTATTTACTTCGTTGTGTGTTTATATAACACAGCGCCCGTACTGCATAGATATTGACAAGAGAGGGGCTGTTTTATTTACTTCGTTGTGTGTTTATATAACACAGCCCCCGTACTGCATAGATATTGACAAGAGAGGGGCTGTTTTATTTACTTCGTTGTGTGTTTATATAACACAGCGCCCGTACTGCATAGATATTGACAAGAGAGGGGTTGTTTTATTTACTTCGTTGTGTGTTTATATAACACAGCCCCCGTACTGCATAGATATTGACAAGAGAGTGGCTGTTTTATTTACTTCGTTGTGTGTTTATATAACACAGCGCCCGTACTGCATAGATATTGATAAGAGAGTGGCTGTTTTATTTACTTCGTTGTGTGTTTATATAACACAGCCCCCGTACTGCATAGATATTGACAAGAGAGTGGCTGTTTTATTTACTTCGTTGTGTGTTTATATAACCAAACTAATATTGAAGACAGCGTTCGCCCTGTATAGGTGAACAGTTCAGGGCGGTCGTAGTGTGTAGATATTAAGAAGAGAGAGGCTAATTTATTTACTTTGTTGTGTGTTTATATAACCAAACTAATATTGAAGACAGCGTTCGCCCTGTATAGGAAGCAGTTCAGGGCGACCGTAGTGTGTAGATATTAAGAAGAGAGAGGCTGATTTATTTACTTTTTGTGTGTTTATATAACCAAACTAATATTGAATATTGAGAAAGAGTTCACCCTGTATAGCTGACCAGTTCAGGGCGGCCGTAGTGTGTAGATATTAAGAAGAGAGAGGCTGATTTATTTACTTTTTGTGTGTTTATATAACCAAACTAATATTGAATATTGAGAAAGAGTTCACCCTGTGTAGCTGACCAGTTCAGAGCGGCCGTAGTCTGTGGATATTGAGAAGAGGGAGGTTGATTTATTTACTTTGTTGAGTATTTATATAACCAAACTAATACTGAACACTGAGAAAGAGTTCTCACTGAATACGACTGAGTTTATGATTAGGAATTTCTGTTTCCTGAATGAAGCATGTCCTTATTTTCCTATTTTTTGATCATGTATATACAGGTATTTTTGAGGTGAAAGATAAACATTTAATTATTTTCATGTTTTCTTATTTAAGCAAGTCAAAATTTGAAATATAACAGAATTCCTCGTCTTTTCTTCTGATTAAAACAGATTGCCAAAAGATTGGGTTGTCGTCATTTCTTGTATTGTTATCATTTATTCCGTGGGGAATGTTTAGCTGGTTAATTACAAGTTACCACGTTTTCAACATCCTAAATCGACATGTAACCCATTACATGCTAAAAAACATGTTTTTTGTACATCCATGTCACCCAGCCATTTTGACAAGTGAACATGCATGTACTATTCCAACACGAATAATGATATGAAATTTCCTCAAAACGGTAGAATGATAATACATTGCCCAAAACATTCACAAACACCTAGTTATATAAGACATTAGATCACTATTGAAGCCTGATATGTAGAACAGTCATAAAATAAAACTTCCGTACTGCGTAATATTAGTTATTCTTGTGTTTTCCATGGTGTATAGCCTCAGGGTGTATGAGTTCCCAAACCTGTGTAAATGTCCATACACCCTGGAAAACACAAGGATAACAGACTTATTTCCAAGAATTTTGGTGTACTTAATACTTTAACCCACATTGTGGGCAAAAACTGACAGAAAATTTGTACTTTGCAAGTTTCTTAAATAAAACCAGACAAATATGGATGTCATTGGAACTGGCTCAATGAGCCAGTTCCAATGACATCCATGTCTGTAATATTTTATTGCACATAAATATTAAATTTCCTGTATTTGTTTTTGTTCTAACATAACCGAGCAGAAGGTATGAATTAATAATTAAAAATGGGTACTTTTTTAGCCATATAGCTTGCTCTTGTGTATTCATGTTTTTACACCGTGGTTAAACTCGGTGTAACAAAAAAAGCCACTGCGGATTGCAAGTTACACAATCCCTCTCAGCCAATCAAAATGCAGTATTTTGTTCCGTTTGGAAATAACTACATTCCCCACCTCCCCGAAAAATAAAATATAAAAATAAAAAGAAAGACCGAAAGCGAGCAGCCCCTCCAATAAATGGCTATTGTTCTTTTGCATGGGTTTATCAATTTACCACACAACCAACATTAAATAACCATGTGGTTGGTGTCTCTTATGAAAAGTGCTGGTCGATTGTGATCGTTACTAAGGAAAAGAGTTGGTTTACGCATTATGTTATAAAAGGTGTCTCAAATACGTCGGATTTGCCTTTCTTAATCTTTCTGACCAAAATCGATCTGAGCCTCGATAAACAACGAATCCGTCGTCCATTTTGTATACTGGAGGGGTATGTTCGGAGGATATGTTCGATTGAATCGGAGTATCACGAATTACCACAAACAACCCGACAAGTCTTACTATTTCGAATTCTTTCGGCACAGACACAGCTTATTTTATAATCTCGACATTTATCTGCAATGCACGGCACTTTGATTAAAAAAGCAGGCATGGTATAACCTCCCACCCCAACCCCCCACCTACACCCCCTCCCCCCACACACTCACACACACGCACACTCGCGGTCTGGTTGGAATTTTCTTTCCACTTTCCTCTCTCCAGCAATATGGAATGTCAAGAAGAGAACAAGTGAGAGATTGAAAGATATCAGATCCATTTTTGTTCTTTATTTCGCCTTGATTGCAAAGTATTTTATTTCTGAAATACTGACACAATCTAAGTGTGTCGTAACCAGGTCGCGATCTGATCAAGAGAGAGCCTGCTGCTGTGATCACGGTACTATAATTATCCATCGTCATAAGAGCCCCATAATGGATCTTGAATCAATGACTGATTTAACTCTTTTGGCGCGACAGGCGACTAAAGTCGACAGACGGTAGACCGCGGAAAGGTACTGCAGTACAGTTAAAACTAGAAGTCCTGTCACGAACTGTGCGCTTATCTAGGCTTAATTACGCGTAGGAATAGCGCACAATTGTCATATTGAATAGCATCCCAAGCATGGCAGGTTCTCCTGGGTACTCATAGCAAACACAGGCAATGTTTCTGCCAATGAACCTCCGGGTTATTCGGAGAACCATTGGCTGACACATTGCTTGTGCACAGGCCATATGTACATAATCTGATAGACTTTCTATGGTCATAACGCGTAGATTAACGCACAGATCGACGTGCTATTTGTGCGCATTTCATGACAGGACTTCTAGTTTTAACAGTAGTCATTTTTGCCAACTGTGTGTGTCCATTTCTAAGTGTTTTTAACCCTTAGCCAACGCAGACGATATCAAAATGTATTATTTTGAATATCATTTTTTTTTCAAATTTTTCAAACAATGTCCACTTAAAACCATATTATGTGACCTCTCGTTGGAACGAGCTCGTTCCATCGAGGGGTCACATGATACGGTTTTGTTGAGGTTGTTTGAAAAATAATATTTTCTTCAACTGCCGAAGATGCATAGTTCGCGGGCGGATGCTGCCGATTCGTTGGGTAAAGGGTTAAACAAAGATACACACTCCTATGTTTCATGCACCATTTATGTCATATCTATGAACAACGATATCGTCCCTTGGAAGTATAAAGGTGCCATTTAAATATATACAGAAAATCATTTGAAAAACTGTCAATGAGATCATTAGAACATCTTTTAAAATAATAACGCTTTAGTCCAACAACCTATACTTTCTGTAAATTTCCTGATGAATATTAGGCGCTAAAAATTCTGTTTCTCAGATTATTCCGCGCCAAAAGAGTTAAGACCACAGTGCCGTTATAGATGATGCTGATCTGTAGACAAAATATTACATTATAGTACTTGCCGTAGACTGGTTGTAATATACATGAGGGCAACGATGTCCACGCATGCGCTTACCGTGTAATAAATATCACCATCAACGAAAATTTAATGAATGAAACACTGAGGTGTACCCGGTGCTTCATTAATTAATTTTGTTTCTGTTTATACCTAAAATTAGTAGTTGGAAGTAGAAGTATTGCGTCCGTGGAAATTATCGTGGAAAGTGACCCAGTCCACGGTGGCCGAACTGTATGTGTGGGTCCCGAACACAATATCAAAGCATCCAACAAATGTAAAAGTTTTCTAAATCGGGGTGATATGGATCGATGAAGAACAAGTGCTGTTAAGGTGGGTGGGTGGAGGAGGGGGGGCGCATAGAGCAATCAAATTGTTGGTTTTTAATTAAAACTTTAAAGAGGGAGCGATATGGCTCAGTGGTTATGGCATTGGATTTTAAATATAAAGGTCCACGGTTCGATCTCCACCAAGGGTAACTGTGTTGTGTCCTTGGACGAGGCACTTCATCCCAATTGTCCATGTGGGGGCACGGTGGCGTTGTGTCCTAAACCGAACAACACATCGATTGTGCACTTGTCTTCACCCAATCCAATGCTAATCCTATTTGTGTGGAGTTAGTACGTAGGAAAGTATGACAGTTGCTCGCCGTTGCCCGGTGGTTCTCCCCGGATACTCCACCCATAGAAATGTTCGCCACGAGACGAGGTCAAAATGTCGTTAAACCCAAATAAATAAATAAATTAAAAAATAAATAAATAAATAAATAAATAAATAAATAAATGGGCCCTTTTCCGGCCCAGGAATATGACACGTCACAATTCCATTAAGTAGGATGTTTTTTAAGCTAATATGTGTGGTAGACCAATCAATGTTGCCAAGGCTGCGCGTTGAAAATATTAATTGGTCTACCCCTAAATAATGAATGTGGACTCTTCCAATTACTGCCATTGTACTGATATGGGAAATTCCACCTGTGCCCAGAAGGATAAGAAGAAAGCTGGATGAATAAACTATAAGGAAAGCTGAGGAATTTGCTCAATTTTCAAAAAGAACGTGTTCGTAAGATTATCGTTGACCAACATTTAGAGACCATTACACACATTTTAAGGGTTTGACGGTGTTTTTCCGGGTTTGTGAATTCACATTTGTAATGAGGGATTTTTTCAAGATGATGGTACCAACCGCTGAGCAAGAGTATGTGCTACATAATTTATTAAAGGGTCAACAAGTGGAAATGAAATGGTTTCGGACGAATGGTTCGATGAGACATACTTACCTTTACTACATGTTCCAAAGAAATCTAGATAATCACATTTGAGAGGAAACACTCATTGTCGTGTTTGGTAAACTAAAGTCTCTAAAATGTGCAGTTGTGGTGACAAAACATGAAAGGTATTTTTTTCAGTATGAGCATCAGTCGTATGTAATTGAGTCTTCGTCCTTCATTGAAAGGACATCATGTGGTCTATTTCGTGTGCAAGGAATAATTTACTTTTGATATTTTTTGCTTAGCGCATTGCCCTTCTGGCAGTAGAAATGTGTACTGTTTTCTGACAGCAAATTTCAGTTCCTAAAAATTAGTCAATAAATTATTCAGTTCGATAGTTGTATTGCAGACCACGCGCTCTTAATGGAGAAAACATAGATACATGGAAAGATTTCTCGTCAAGGCCCAGTTTGAAAAAAAAATCATTAAGCCTCGATCACTTCTCTAAAATGTATTCTGTGTCACACACTGGACTCGGCTATAGAAATTCGTTGGCATTTTTTCTGTAACAGGAAAACATCTTTCATGTTGAGGTTTAGAGAGTGTTCAATGACTACTCGAAAATAGCAGTAATTTTAAACAGATGCGAATACGAAAATCTTTTTTTTATTGTTTTTATAATATGATAGGGATAAAGAATTGAACAGAAGATCCAGTAAACATATGAAGATTTTCAATTGATGCTGCATGATGCTAGTTGTAATCCCGTAACCTCTCAGTACAAACTGATATATATAGGAAGTCCACCGCGATAAAATATTATCAAGATTCATTATTAGTAGCTCTTTCCGTATTCAAAAATTTCGCTGTGTTTTTGGCAGAAAGCTACGAAAGAGTATTAGGGATATGATATGAACAAAATACACTCACAGATTTGACTTTCAAGGTCAACTGTTTGACTTTTAATCTCAGAATTTTGACATTCAGTTTCAAATTCTTGACTTTTAGTGACAAACTTTTGGATTTTAAATCACAATTTTGAGATCAAAAGTCAGCATTGTGAGTCTGAAAGTCAAAATTGTGAGTTTAAAGGCAAAATTGGGACTTAAAGAGTCGAAATTGGGACTTAAAGTCAAAATTTTGAGTTAATTTTTTTTCCATTCCATGTCCCTAATACGCTTCCGTAGTTAGCTAAATATTGTGAACGCAAATTGTCTATAACGGAATATTATGATTTTTGAGTAGGTAACAGAATGAGTTACTACAAGACCATTTAAGTGATTGCGTAGTAACATATATAAGTGATTGTGTAGTAACATATAAGTAATTGTGTAGTAACATGTAAGTAATTGTGTAGTAACATATAAATAATTGTGTAGTAACATGTAAGGAATTGTGTAGTAACATATAAGTAATTGTGTAGTAACATGTAAGTAACATGTAGGTAATTGTGTAGTGACATATAAGTAATTGTGCAGTAACATCTAAGTGATTGTGTACTAACATATAAGTGATTGCGTAATAACATATAAATGATTGTGTAATAACTTATAAGTGATTGCGTAATATCATATAAGTAATAGCATAATAACATATAAGTGATTGCGTAATATTTCGTATAAGTGATTGTGTAATAACATATAAGTGATAGCGTAATGCGCGTCACTTCCAGAGAGATATCATCGCGTATCTATCGTGACAATACATGTAGATATAAAACAATGACAAATATTTCACTCTAATTTAAAAGGTAGCAAACAAGGAAAGAAATTAATACTTCAGACTCTAGAATTATTAATAATTTTGTATGCATTTAATCTGCCATATTTCTCATAAATCAAAACGGTACTGGTATCGATTTATTTTAATGTTCTGACATTTGGAAAGAATTTCCAATGGCGACGAAAGAACTAAAAAAAGTGTTTTTTGGGGAACGGGCAGGGAGGGGACATTATCGGTCTGTTTAATGTGTCCCATAAAACATATAAATAACTCGTAACGCACCACGAAAAAACATATCTTTGAGATCGTTCCAGCATGGAGATCATACGCTATATTTTGTTGGAGAAAAAATGGAAATGTGTCAGTTACCTCAGAATTCTGTTTGACATGTGTCGTGTGCTATTCATCAATGTTCTAAAAGGGTTAATTATATAACAGTGGATTGGGTGTTTCGTCGTTATACAGTATTAATGCACAGAGATTTCAGTAAGACTCGGTCGGTTTTAATGGATAGAAATTTCGGAGGCTATATTATAATTTGTCTGTAAGGTTCCTGTTTGGAAACAAAATATACAGCGTTGGCGTTTAATCGATTTTTGCAAACCAATAAACAACGAAGTCACGTTAACCCTTTACCCAATGTAACGGCCAAAACCGACCAGTGTTATTCTCAAAATCGCCAATTTTGAATATTTTTAAATTGTGTGTCTCAGAACATAGGTTATGACCCCTTATTGGAACGAGCTCGTCCAGCTCGTTCCAATGAGGGGCCATAACCTATGTTTTTGAGACAAAAAAATGAAAAACATTGGTTATTCCAGATTTTTTTTGCAAGTGTCGTCTGCTTTTCATGTTAGGTAAAGGGTTAAATAACAATGACAACAATCAAGTACAAAGTAATGCCGTCAAAGCACCCACCCGTTTTCAGGACCTTAAATTCTTTCCAGATGAACGAGAACCGATTTTGTAATAATTTAGAACTTGAGAGTAGTGTCGTACCCTTGTGAGTGCAGACGATTCGTAGTCTCTAGTGAAAGCTGCGACGGATGGAAACTCGCGAAGCCAACGACGGGCGGCCATAGATGCTAAGATGCTCAGATAAACATTCCACTGGCTACTATTTAAAACAAGCCAATGAACAATGGGGAATATTCGCCGTATCTGTGGACGCGAAAAAACTTCATTAGATTTGAAGTGACGGCTAAAAAGTGTATAAACGGTAAATGTGATCGCCAGAAATGAATAAATGTGGATCCGAGATTAGTAATTGATAAAGGTATACAGTAAATGTTTGCATCTGCCCTACATAGACGATGGGACCTCGAATTATTTATAATAAATCGGATAACACCCAACGGTCGTGTAATACACCACTTTATTACACACCCGTGACTGTATTTGTCACGATCACATGGAGTTTAGGGGCATGCGGTAATTTTAAACAGAAAGCTCTAGTGCGATCCGATAAAAAGTACCCTTCGCGTGCACAAGTTCTCTCGATAGACTGGTTCTCATAGTTTGCAGCGTTCAGTGGAACATAACCAATGAGAACCATCGGCTATATTTATCTGTTGGAATTACCGAATCTCATACCAAAATGTTTGATGCACAACTGTGCTAAAAACGACTGAAAGTCAGGTAAGACACATGATCTCTGCCAAGAAATTGAACAGTGAAACTCAACCTTTGCTCCGTTATTGAAAACCGAGGAAACTTGATTAATTTTAGAGCAAAAAAGTCCAATTGGGTTCGATATTTCAGCCAGCCACTTGTACAGTTCCCATAAAATTTTGTTACAATGTTGCCCTTACCGCTGCGTGCTGCCGACGAGTCGATACGAGGTCTACTGTGTAATCCTATTCGATTCACTCTTCGGCAATGAAGCAGCACGTTTGCCAACGCAAACATACTTTGAAGAGCATGTTAAGTTGAAGAAGTTCTCAGGAAGCAAGACCAAATCAATCTTGAAAACTGGTTACCATGAAGCGGTAAAACAGACGGCGATACGCCGAAAGCGCCTTGAGATGTTTGGCAGCTAGTACATGCAGTTACTGATTAACTATCACCAATTCCACCCTTACCACCCACCCTTATCACCCACCCCCCCCCCCCCCCCCCCCCCGTCCACACTAGCTCAATAAAGAAAAAAAATTCGGAAGAATGTGAAAAGCCTCGTTTTATAAGAAAACTCAGCAGCATTTGTGGAACCAATGTTTTTTTTTTACGTTCTAGTGGGTGTTGCCTGTTGGGGCAACTGGGTTATTTTATTTATTTATTTTTTTTTGCTGGGGGGGGGGGGGGGTGGTAGGGAAAGTAGTATTGCTAAAATATTACTTTTTCTTGAGTTTGTACTGGGGAAATTGAAAAAAAGTTACCAGCTACCCACTACTGAAATTATGAAAGGTCTTGAGTAGGGTGTAGGAATGAGACAATGAAGAGTGGAGGGGTGGTAAATACATGTGGTCTATGAATGCAATATATTGTCAGTTTTATGAGATGACTTCCATGAAATTCAAAAATAATCATTAGAATATTTAAAACACAGACAATATGACAATATTTTCCAGACACAGATTGATGTGTATTTTTAAATGACTAGTTAAGAATTATTTGCTAGTATTTCTGTTTTACACAGAGGTATTATTTTACTTTAATTATCAGCAACAAAACTTAAATTGAATGTCACCTGTATGAATTAGCTACATGGGTGTATGAGATGGGATAGGGTTGCGGCACTTTCATCCCCCTTCACCAATAAGCAGCTAATTTTGCAGTTTTCATTGAAAGGGACTGGTATTTTCAGAACAGATTTTTCAGAGGGAGGGGGTATTTTTTATAATTTTGGCAAATATCAGGGTGGTGGGCAGAGCATTTTCATAGGCAAATTCGGGGGGAAGGGTCTGCATTTTGATTTTGAAACAATAATTCAGGGCAGTTTGATTGGTCAGCCCCTATCCCCAAGAAAATGTCCAAAAGCCTATCATTAGTCACATTCTATCAGTCCTCTTTAAAACTTCTTACTAAATGCAAATTCAGAATACCAAATTCCAAATTTAAGATTGACAAGATATTGGAGCAGACACATAAAAAAATATTTTGTTTTGAAACCAGATACCAAGAAACAAATATTGACAGAACCGTTCAGATAACAAACTGGTGAAGTATAGTTTTATTACTGGCACAAAATAATGTAAACATTAATCAATCTTTGAAAATATTATCAACCAAAATAAGTTGGAGCTTACTGCGAGAACTCCCCCCCCCCCCTCCCTTATTTCTCTTTGAGCCTCTGACTAAGTCTGCTGGATACTCATTTCATTAGCTTTCGAGAAAATGTTGTCAGGTTATAGATGGGTGTGGGGGGGGGGGGTAAAAAAAGGTGTACAAACTAAATAACTTGTGGAGACAAGACATGACATTTTCTTGCAGTTATTGTGCAATATATTTCTCCCTTTGTATACATGCCTATCTGTAGTAAATGTGGACAACCTAAAGCCTTTATTTTGTAAGTTCAGCCCATTTCAAACAAAAGTTATCAAGGCTTGAGGTAAATAAAAAGAAGGCTAAATTTCAAGTCAGAAACTTTATAATGTTGAAAAATAAAGTGCTAACTTACCAAGACTGCAAAATTCACTCAGAATGGAATCTCAAACTGCCTCAGTTACTCTGAACGATTGAATGAATGCCCCGGGAGGTTAATTTATTGCACAAAATGTCTTTTTTCGTCCAATGTGAAGTTTTGTTACAGTGCAGAACAGAAATGGCCGATGTCCTCATGCGATAGGCGATAGCCTAGTGGCAATAGTGCACGTAAAGTCAAGCCGAGTTCAAACTTCTATTTTAGTTTCACTTTCAGTTTAAACAGCGCGAAATTTAAACAGAGCGGCCTGTTCGCACCGTATTTAAATTAAAATCCTTGTACATTTTCCATTCTCCAGATATAATGATGCCTGCACACACACTTTTAAAAACACATTTCAGACCTCATAATTTGTGACGTCTGATATGATGAACGCAATCTTTTGAGTTTTAAGTGGCCGGACCCTGCCGGGCCGACATATTTTGGGGAACAAAATAAATCAACAGCGATTCTACAAGTGGCAAGGTCAAAGACTTAAGACTGGTTCTCTGACAAAATTGCCCGTTTCTCTCTAAAATTCTTTCAACCGTTCAAATCGTCGACTATTTAATTAAATTAGCGATTAATTACAGTGAATTCTTTTTCAGGGTTGGGTGTGTAATAAATACAGAACTCGAGCGTGTGGCGCTGGGATACCGGCTCTCGTGGTATCCCTGCGCCACTCGCTCTCGTTCAGTAATCGTTAACCCATTCAAACATAAGTGTGGTTCTGTATATCTAAAGCTTATTCATTCCACTTGCCACTGACGGCGGGTACTGTGGGATAGGTTATGTGAATCAAATTTGAGGGGGGTATAACGAAGATGAGTTCTATCGTTTTCGAAAAGCGAGTTGTGTATCTTGTTAATATTTATATACCATTATGGGGGGCACGTCAGCATCGACTCAAAAATACTATCAAATATCATTTTTCTTTCGATTTCACAGCTTGTGCCGAGTACCTGTGTGTGTGCTTTGTTTTTGCTAGGAGGTTTTCGCGTTACCTCCCTTATACCATAAAACTCTCCGCAGCGTTTTTCCAACATCCATCTCAACCCTAAAACTAAGTAATTTGAAGATATTTTTCATCAAATCTTAACCATTTGAACACGTGATCCAACGTTTCCACCCCAAAAAACATGATACTTCACAGATTAATTGAGTATAATGGCTGCTAAGTAAATGTGTGTGTTAGAACATTTAATATTTAATATTTTTAACTTGCAGTCTCTTGTAGAACCTGCTCATGAGACAAAATGAGAGAACAAGAATTTTTAAAGGTTCCGTTTCTTAACCTATTCAGATTACGTGCCGGAATACCCCGCTACATCGATTGATGTGCCCAAACAGACCAGTCGTAATCGAATACAATACTCGAATAGAATTTGGCAATTATACTCCTGTATGAAGGCTCAATATTTACAATTTAGAGATCGGTAAAGTTGCATTCAAGTTTTTATTTGAAATCGTCGGTCAAGTTCGATTCGAAATTTATTTGGACACGAAATTAATATTTTCAACATGCCGTACAATTCAGTCCGACCGCAATGAACTGGTCACTTTCCACTGGTGGGCAATATTTCCAGAAACAAAGTAATATTAAGATTCCAAACACTAATTATAGGAATAATCACCAAAATTGTAATTAATGAAGCACCGGGTACTACCATGTGCTTCATTAATTAACAATTTTCTGACGCTGATTTTTTTTTTTTTGCTACATTATTACAAGTAAAAAGCTCGTCACAATTTTATAGACACGTATCTTAAGCATTTTCTACACTAATTATATAATGAGACTGCCTCACGCAGTATTGGCTATACAATTCGGCCGCTGTGGTCTCGTCCCTTCCCTCGGGAGGATAATATTTCCACAGACACAATAATATTAAATTCCAAACACAAGTTATGGGAATAATCATCACAAATGTAATTAAGGAAGCACCGGGCATGATGATTTTTATTACTTGTTGAACGCATACAAAGACATCACTATCCACGTATAGATTATGACCAGTCCACGGCGTATGCACTGTATTACTGAATAATCATTCACTCTCGTAGCTGATTCCCCGCTCAAGGATGGGAACTGGTTCATTGTGTATAAGCGACAACCAAAGTGATTTGTAGAAGCAAACGAAGAGAAATACTCAAAGTTGGAAATAACTAATATATGTTACAGAGAATATTGTGTAACAAGGTAATTTCACTGTATTACGTCCCCTTGGCCACCAGGTATGAAATATCCAACTGATCGTTGATATGTTCTAGAATCAGCCCCTCTTCTGTATATAACTGAATTCCTGGGGCGCTCATTATGGTCAATTATAGTCGCCATTTGGAGGGGGTTTCTATAAATAAACAATGTTCAACAAACATTCTCTAAGGTTTTCAAGTTCATAACATTTCGCAAAGGGCTGATAATTTGTTAAACATAAATATATTGATTGTGTGCATATCTCGTGGCAAAGCAAATTGAATATTTACAACATATACTGTCCAAAAAAAGATTAAGCCCACCTCCCCGCCACCTCCCTATAATACCAGTGGGTATACAGTAGATGTATAAATTATCCCGATGGAACCTGCTATTTGAAGTATGGGGAATATGCCTTATTAGTGAAGCAAGGGTTTCTTGAGCTTTCCTTTTTATTGAATGAATATTAGGCACCGCGGACGTCACCACAACGTTGAAAAACGTCACGTTGTTCAGTACCTGATGGAACAGCCTCGATAATGTCTAACACATCTTAACCCTTTACCTAACATGAAAAGCAGACGACACTGGCAAACAAAATTCTTGAATGACTAATATTTTTCATTTTTTGTCTCAATAACATAGATTATGACCCCTCGTTCCAACGAGGGGTCATAACCAATGTTTTTGAGACAAAAAATGAAGAAAATAATGAAAATTAATTGGCGATTTAGAGAATAGTGCTGGCTGGTTTTGGCCGTTAAGTTGGGAAAGGGTTAATCGGCGTGTAATGGTGTCCATGACCTTCCGAATTTCTCTCAGGAATACAGAACGTCATAATATGAGCTATTCGTATACCCACCCACAGGTATTATAGGGCGGGAGGGGGTGGGGGGGGGGGGTGGGGCGCTGCTTAACTTGTTTTGGACAGTATATTATTGGAGTAATTATTGACCAAAAACAGGTTTTGTGATTAGAAAAGTGATGCTGTGTTTTTAGTTTTCGTGCAAAGTAAACGGCATGGCATATCAGCAGCTGTCACGTCATCAAACGTTATGGATTGGGAGATGTCACCACCTTGGTTGACGTAACGCCATCGCGGGGAAGAGGACAGTTTGATTGGAAATTCTGCTTGCTTTCCGGAGCGTTGTACTGAAAACTAACTTTCTAAAGTGCCGATTAGCCGAATTCAAACTGCGAGTTTTTCGATAAAGACAAAATGGGGACAGCGATAAATAATATACTACCAGTCTCGGTATATGTGACTAGTTTAAACATATTTATTTGCCGATTAGATGGTATTAACAACAGGATTGGAACACGAGTTATAACAACGTATTTAATTTCCTCTCCTACACAGTACCGAAACAAATTGAACAAAAATAATAGAAACAGCTACAAGGAACGACAAATCACACTGTACTGTTTATAACAAAATAATTACATTGTTAATGTTGTTATACGTTTTGGGTCTAAATACTCAACTCCCATTGGCCAGCTGTCAGAAAACGTCATGACCAAATGTAATTCATTTTCCAATAAATACATTTGGTCGAACTTTGACCTGCATTTACGGTAGAGCGCAGTTGACAGAATGTAATTCGGGTGGTGTTTGGACGGGTTTATAACTTTTAGCGCCTCTCGCAGTGGTTAGTGATTATAGTTTACTGATCTGTTAAATAAATTGTTTTGAACATTCCAAGTTTCGTTGCGAAAGACGGCTGTTTGACAAATTTTGGTCAATGCCGAAAACTGGTGCTCAACTCAGAGTTGTGCGCTTTGTCTTTTGTGTGAGAGTGTTTTTTCGCTTCATTCGTTCGTACATGTTTTATTTCGTCTCTCTGCTTTGTTGTTTGGTAAAATGTAGTTTACACAGTTACGGAATGTAATTATAAGAATTGAATGCAATTTTTATAATCTTTATTGGAGTATGAACGTGTGGTAATGGGTACAAATTATGTATGAATCCTTCGGGATTCATACATAATGTGTACCCATTCCCACACGTTCATACTCCAATAAAGATTATAAAAATTGCATTCAATTCTTAAGTATATCATTATTTCAAAAGAAAAGATGGGAGGTAGCTGATCAGGACAAAATAAAACTTCCATTATGTCAACTAAGACAGAAGTAATATATATAGGTCTACTTCATCAACTTTCAAAAATATCCAAACTGTCCCTCAATATTGGAGGTTCTGCGATAAAACCCAGTAGCTGTGTTCGAAACTTGGGTTATTTCATGGATGGAAATTTGGCCGCTGATGAACATATCAAACATGTCTCTCGCAGTGCATTTTTTTCATTTAAGAAATATTAGCAAAATTCAACTCTTCATCGATGTGCAGACGTGACAACAGCTTGTCCACGCCTTTGTGACCAGTCGCCTCGACTACTGCAACGCTCTTCTGATTGGCTCTGAAAACTTTATTCTTGAAAAGCTACAACACATCCAAAATTGTGCTGCACGGGTCATAACCAGAACCCAAAAGTACTGCCATATAGCAACAGTACTCTCTGAGTTACACTGGCAACCCGTTAAGCAAAGAATTCGATTGAAACTTGTCCTTTTGGTGTTTTAGTGTATCTCGGGATCTGCACCATCCTACATGTTCTATATGCTTACCATCCACAGACCACCGAGGTCTCTTTGGTCATCAGGTCAACTCAATCTGGTTCAGCTCGTATCTAAATTTACTAGTGCTGGTGATAGGGCCTTTGCGGTTGCTTGTCCAAGGCTTTGAAATTCTCTTCCAATCGACATAAACAAAAGTAAATCACTTGAATCATTCAAGTCTGGTACTAAAACCTACATTTTTCGAAAGGCATTTCCTTCCGTGGTCTTTTAATTTTGGTCATAAACTGACATTACCAGGTGCGTGGGTGTGACTGAGTCAGTGCGGATTGCCTCGTTACTCGTCAAGTTACACTCACATACCTGTTTTGGTAAAGTTGTAATTTGTTTTGTTTTTGTTATATTTTGTTTTAATTCAATACCCTTTTTCTTTTAGGTTCTGTCGCTTATCGCCACGATATAGCCTCGGTTGCTGATGTGGAGTTGGACACCAATAAATGATAATAGTGATCCATGTATCAATGTATCTGTGAGAGAATGTATGTGTATGTGTGTATATGTTTGCATGCAATGATTGTACAGCCATTGAGCAGCGGGTATGGATTCTAGGTTTTAAAATTATTATTATTATTATTATTATTATTATTATTATTATTAATATTATTAACTAACTAACACATGGTGTATCCGTGTTTATTTCGGGGATCGTAGATCTCAAGTATTTTATTGATATTTGAAGCAACATGCTAATATTTTGTTTATCGCGCAAGTAACCATAAAACAGTATATGGAATTAATATGAGGGTCGTTGTTAACGATTATTGTCGGTGTATTCCCCAGACCTCGGTTATTAGTTAAGGTTATTGGTTAATATCTATAGGTCTGACATAACCATTTATAAAATACTATCTCACAGACTAAAAATGACCGTTTTTCAATTTTATGTTCAAAGGAATATTTCTTTCTGAGGTGGCAAGAAGTTCAATTTGCTTTTGAGATGCATTGTGACATTACGGAATCAAAACAAGAGGCACCATGATGGGACTTTATTACAGTGTGAGGTTCAAAATTGTCGGTTAGTTTTACAGTCGCTCATATTATTCGCTACGCTGCCGAAAAATAGTTTTATTTACCCACGGCCCACTGATGTATATGGAAAGGCTCATTAGGCTCTGTGAAATAATGCTGCATTAGTTCAATAACTAGGTGTGTTATGGGGAAAATATGCTTATCCAATTATGATGTCCAAACGTCAGTGTGCAGAGCGAAAGCTTAGAGAATGCAGTGTTGTCAAATTCAAGCAAGAGCAGATCCAAAGGACACCCTTTCTAAAGGTGACTCTTAGATATGGACACAATCGATAATTTTGATCGTGTTTATTGAACTGCAAAACCCCATAATATAGTTAACAATTTTTTTTAAATGATGGCCAGTCCCAATTGCTCCAGAGCTTGTGATCTCATACGCGAGAGATGCGCATTCATCAGAGAGCCCTTATCACGGAGTATCAGAGTACATCATATATGTCCGAAGATACTTCGGTACACCGCGCCTTTAGCCTACTGCACAGGGAATATAGGGGACAAAAACAATGTGTATTATGCTACTTTACTGTGAGATTTTGGCAGAATCCTCCAATTTTCAAAATATTTTAACTGTCCAGTACGGATTCTAATCAACTCTCGCGATCTCAACTTAAACTGTCGCATTGCCTTGGTCAGCATCTACAATCGTAGTACCCGATACACTTTTAAATATTGGTGTCGTACTTTAGGAGAAAATGATATTTGCCTTACACACGGATGAGTCTTTTCAATATCGCATCCCCCCACCCTCAAACGTAAAACATTGTCGATGGTTAAAACCTTTAACCTACACATGTTTTAAATCCGAGTGGATAAACCTTTAGCCTACTCATGTTTTAAATCTGCTTACCGGCCCTAGTACAGTACGTGGAGAGTGGATTGTAACTAAATCACCCGCGGAGTGGAGTTATCACCCAAGCTATAACTTTCAAGTTTTAAACATATCGACAAAAACACACAAGCAATGTTTCAGCCAATGGACCTCTGGGTTTAACCCGGAGGTCCATTGACTGAAACTTTGCTTGTGCTGGTTATGCTTTGCAACAAATTTGCAATTATTGCTTGGGTGAAATCTACACTCTCCGGGTGATTTAGTGATAGTACACTCTCCACGTACTGTACGTATTTATTTTATATAATAATAATAATAACTCTTTGGCCAGCCGCTGATTTGTCGCGGTCCTCATAAGAGAAGGCCATCATTCCCCCTGCACCCCACCCCCTCTTCCCCTCCTCTCCTCACAGCATTCAGATATAAACTGCTTAATAGTGTCCCTCACTTCCTCTTTTTCAATTTCTTCAATAGGCATTCCTACCCTCTCCCTCGTGTCCCCCTTCAGCCATCTATCCTTTGTTTCTTCACCCCACTTCTGCATTATTCTTCCAGTAAATTTTATTCTATGAGGTATATACTGTGGGCATTCCAAGAGAAAATGTTCCAGGGTCTCCACTACTCCAGAGTGGCACATTTGGCATCCCTTTTCCCCATCTCTCCCAATTTTTCCCCGAAGCTCCAGTGATCTTGATCTCAGTTTGAACAGCAGTGACCCTCCAAAGGTGCCATCTAGGTACTTCTCAAAAGCTGGCTTTTCTTTATATTGTAACCCCTGCAGTGATCTTTTCACACTAACCCCTGCTCGCCAGTTTCGATTGCAATCTTCCATGACTCTCTCTTTGACAAACCTTTTGCCTTCTTTCATTCCTACTTCTATGTTTGTGACCTCTATAGAGTAATTGTCCATTAGTTCCCTCACATGTTTTGACCATCCCGTTTCTATATTAGAATTCCAAATGGTATCGAGCATCAATTTGCACCACCGGTTGTCAGGCAGGTTTCTCAAGTAGTTACAGTAACACAGTTTTCCCAAATCTACCCTGTCCTTGATTTTCATCCACCCAAGCTCCCCCCTTACTGCTTCCAAAGCTGCAGCATTACTCGACCCTGTTATCCATCTGCCGGCATCATTCTGAGTACTTTCCAACTTCTTAATAACGGTTTGGTTTAATGGAATCACGTCCGTGCCATACGTTATACTTGGTAAACCCACCCTCTCCCACAGTGTTTTCCCCACAAAGACCTTGTTGAAACTATTTTTCCCTAAAAGTTCTAGTTGGTTCAGAATTCGTTTCCCCTTCAGAATCAGTTTGGCTGAGTAATTTCTGTACACCCCTCTTCCCGTTATAGTTATGCTTACCCCTAGATACTCATACTCTCCCTTTTCTCCTACAGTGATTTGTTTGCTTTCCCCTTCGGGGATTGAGAACTCCCCCACTCTTCATCTCTTCGTCATATCTACCTTGCGTCCAACGGGTATTACCTTGCTTTTATTTTCATTTAGTTCGAGCCGCCAAGTGTTCCCATAACTACCAACAATTTCCAGCAATTTCTCTAGCCCCTGTTCAGTTCTAGACATTAACACCATGTCGACCGCAAAGAATAAGTCTGGTATCTTTATGTCTCCAACATTTACCCCTCCGCACTCTGAATTAGTTCGTCCCCTGAATCTTTAACATACAATGCAAACAAAATCGGTGAAAAGATACACCCCTGCTTGAGGCCTATATCCATAGGGACTCGTTTTGTAGTGATACTCCCTAGACTGAGTTGGCTTTGCACATCTGTATACAGTGCTTTCATGATTCCCACAAAGTCACCCTCCAGTCCGATGCCCTCGAGCTTTCGCCACATACCTTCCCTCCACACTCGGTCGTACGCTTTTTTCACATCTAGAAATGCCAGAAACATCTTTTTCTTTTCAGCCTTTTATATGTACAGACATTGATACAGACAGCCTTACAATCAGACCGGCTTTCGGCCGCTGCCATAGAGCAAAAAAGGTCATCTTGTGTTGCTTTGTCAAGGAGGTAAAACTGCATTGCTTGGTCAGTTGTTTCTTTTAGCTCAGGTTAATAAAATATTCGCTTTGTGACAGTGAAATTTTAAAGTGAACAAAACTACGTCGATCTGCATTCGAACTAACAAGCAAACTGGTGTTATCTATTTGCTGCAATATTAGTTTATATTATCACAGGTATCGAGTCAGAGTTTATTTATCACAATAAGAAGTATCCGACTCAAGTAAATGCGGTACGCCCCTCTTTCGTGTTTAAAATTTTTTCTCCGAGACCCACATTTGAGAAGCCATTTTATTTCATATGATAACGACATAATATGTAAAGTCTCCGCCAAGGAATATTCTCATCGATTTCCACCTGATGAGATCAAGGCAGATTTTTTTTTCAAAAGCTTCTCAAGCATTAAGCAAACTATTAAAAGCAACCACTACACAATAAATGATAAAAATGGAAAATATAGGATTTGAAGTTGTAACAGCGTCATCAGAACTGATTTGAAACAATCCCACAAATATGGAAACTGTCGGTTCTCTGTTAGTCTGTCTTCTGAGAGTAAATTATAATCATGGCACCGACTGACTTTCTTATTGATTTATTATTAAAATCATTTATTTCATCCCTTCTCTTTGATATTATTAGTTACCCCGTGTCTGATCACGTGGTACGGGTTTTTACCTTCCCGAAGCCACCCGTATCCCATGAGGCCGAAGGCCGAATGGGATACGGCTGGCTTCGGTAAGGTAAAAACCCGTACCACGTGATCAGACACGGGGTAACGAATTTATCGATTGACTTTCCGTTTTAGAAGTACAATCTATTTCATGTGTGAACACACACAGCATGAGATATTTTATCTTCCATTGTTGAGCGCCAAACAGGTTTCTGTGGAATTTTTGTGCAAAAGAGTTTTTGTGAAAATATGCCGATATGACTAGTATAAAAAAAATTATTGAATTTCATTTTTTCTTTTTTGTCTCAAAAACATAGCTGATGAACCCCACATTGGGGGGTCTTCTACGGGGTATGGACAATCTGTAGATTTCAGAACGAGGCTTCCACTGGGTATGGGAAATGTGTCAGTGGCTGGGCGGACGTATCGTGGGTTTCAATGAATATGGTCTCATACCACGTATCTATCAACCAATCAAATCAAAAAATTCACTTTGGTCAATAGATAAAGACTAGTTCCAATGGGGCCATTTAATTTCAATCGCAATAATTTAGATGTTCATTATGACATTAGGACATTACCATCCGTCGAATATATTTTGTTTTTGTCATATTCAGTCTGTGTTCACTTTTACCTGTTGAGACATCGAGTCCGGTCCAGTCTCTGTTCACTTTTACCTGTTGAGACATCGAGTCCGGTCCAAGAACATGATACTTCATATTTTCATTAACCCTTTACCTAACATGAAAAGCAGAAGACACAATCACGTAAACACAATTCTTGAATAACTTTTTTTTTTTATTTTTCGAGCGCGTTCAAAAAGGGGTCAAAACCTATGCTTTTGAGACAAAAAATGAAACAGACAATGAAAATTAATTGGTATTTTTTATGAATAGCTCTGGCTGGTTTGGCCGTTACGTTGGGTAAAGGGTTAAATAGGATGACTGCAGCCCCAATGCTGGACGTTGAACATATTAATTGCTCTACCTCCAAATAATGAATATGGACTCTTCTAATTGCTGCAATTGAACTAACGTGGAAGATACCACCAGGATTCAAAGGGTTAACCCCTTACCCACCGAATCGCCCGCATCCGCCCGCGTAATATGCAAATTCAGCAGTTGAAAAAATATTATTTTTCAAACAATTTCAACAAACCATATCATGTGACCCTTCGTTGGAACGAGCTCGTCGAGCTCGTTTCAACGAGGTGTCACATGATATGGTTTTGTTGAATTTTTTTGAAAAATTTGAAAAAATGATATTTAAAATAAAAAAAATTGATATCGTCTGCAATGGGTAAAGTGTTAAAATGATCTACCATCCACTATATATAATTATAACAGGACTTGTCACCAGTGGCTCACATATAATGAAACATGACCCAACTCTTGTCAATATAATCCAACCAGACAGCACACATACAGTAATGTACAGTGAAACAGTATCACCAACGAAATAGCCACTGACTGACGTTTTGATATGGGAGGGGGGTCACCATTTTTGTTAAAGTTCATAATATGCTCAAGTACAGTTTTAGCCAAAGGACCTCCAGGTTTTGTATTATCTTAAGAATGAAAATATATGTTGCAACTTCTGGTTACACTGAATTTGTTTGATAAGATTTTTGCCAACTGTCGTTCGCCAATGTGTGTCTGTTTTCGCTCTCGTCAAAAACTTCCCGATATTCATTGACAAGAATGGAGCTGTAAAACGTATTCGATCAATAGACTATCGATGGTCACGGCAAAATCGAAGAGTATTCTATCAAGTGGGGAAAAGTAATAATCAGTAACCAATTTAATTGCTTAGAAATTGATGAAGAATTGTTAAAACAATAATTATTTTCCAAGATTAAAGTGAAATATTATTAATTTATTAGATACACCATATTATGTCATACACCAAACTATTTGTTTCCCTAGAGTATCAACAACTTATAAAAAATATCAATAACTTAAAAATATCAATAACTTATAAACATGTCGAAGTTACACCATCTTAGTTCAAATAATGTTTTTTTACTAAATTTGAAATCGTTAAAGTTTGCTTGTTCTTTCACGTGCCTTGTTCATTTTACAATGCGGGTTTTGGACTAAGTGTGGGGTATTATTGGATCATATCCGTTATTGTGATGAACTAGCGGTAACATGGTCTGAGGTTTGCGGCTCGGAGCGTATATTCTTCCTTGACGCTTCGCGCATGGGTTTAACATAAGCTCGGAGCCGCCAAGCTCAGACCTCATGTTACCGTCAAATTTATCTCAATAACTATATTTTTGATTCCATTATCGCCTGTTTCAGGGCCTGAATTCTTGTTTGATCCGGTAAGTATTTTCCGGTGATTTTGGTTTGACGTTCGAATTAGACAATAAACAAAACAGTCAAATTATAATTGTTCTTTATTCACTAAAAGAGCATTAGCCTGATTCATTTCTCCAGCAACGTCTGGAATATTATTTTCATTTTTTACAATGTTTATCACATTGGGCTTTATCTCCGGCACACCACGTTTTACATTGATCCAGATTTTTTCGATCGCCTGAAAAACATTTACTTCTACATTTCTCAAGTTCCACGTAACACTGACCCGGTGAACAACCTGCTTCAGCCAAGGCGGTCAAATAAATAACCAACAGAAATACAACCACGATGCACTTCATATCTGAAAAAACAGTTTTTACCATTTTAAAAACAGTAATAAATTATTGTATTCTTTAAACAAAGTGCATTGCCACTGCTCACATATAGTAACAAAAAGAAACATGTGATGTGATATGTTTGGGTCAACACGGAGCCGAGGGCAATGGGGACAGAGGTATCAAAACATGGTAGTTATGAGTTAATCCTGGAAGTTCACAATGTATCATATAAATTGTAATTTTGACACCTATTATTATTGCTCATTGCCGTTTTAGAAATCAACATGCCGACTATACACTGTAGTGCTTCTTTTTAGGTGATTATCGACCAGTCTCCGTCATGGCACGCTACTGCCCCCCCCCCCCCCCCCTCCATCACATTTGTCATTGTCACACCTCAATACGTTAGAAAATGTACTCGAGAGTTTCTAAGTTACTCTTCTTTTATCTATAAGTGCCCTTCTGGAGGACAATAGACGCGTTGTTCCAACTTGCCTCACTAGATTCAGGCCAAAACGTGCTGATCCCCCTTCCACCCCTGCCCCCCCCCCCCCCCCCCCCACACACACACACACAAACACACTTACGCTTCCGACGACATTGATTCGGACTCAACCTGGACGAGTTATTCTATCTCGGCACAACAAAGCATTGTTTTCGTTTAGAAAGGTACGTTACATGGATTGTCACACAAAACCTGGTAGATGGAAGGTTCTCTCAGACAATTACTCGTATACTACGAAAAATAAATTTAGTTTCAAAGATTTTCAGTTAATGGACTTTCGGGCTGAGTTTCATCTTCAAATACGTTGTTTTTGTTTTATCTCAAGATTTTCATAGGTGATCATGTAATACAGGGATAGTCATGGAATTTTAAAATTACTTCATCCATCTTTTAATTTTGCTTGATGAAATGAGGTACAGTACAGCCGCTATGGACTGGCCATTTTCCCCAGGTGGTCAGTATTCCCACGGACGCAACAATATTAGATTCCAAACACTGATTATTGGAATAATCATCTAAAATTTAATTACAACCCGGTGATTCATTAATTTACGCTTTGCTGATGGTATTTTTTATTACCTGGTAATCGCATGTGTGGACATCTGTGCTCACGTGTGAATTACGACTTGTCAACGGCGACTTATTGTAGCCTCTTACGATATCCTTAATACCCCAAATTCATAAATTAAGCCGTTACCCGATGCCGCTTGAACGAAGCATTTCCAGTATGTCCGCAACATTTAGCGCTGTGTTCTCAAAGTGAACAGAAAATTTCTACCGGGTGGCCAATCTGTTGAAATTGTTGTCCGCTTTTTTTATAAAATTCCTGTCGAAACGGAAATGTGAGACTATTGAAGCCGAGATGGCATTTTCGTTTCTTCTTCTTTCTGCACTCTTGGACTCGTGGTAGAGGTTAGCTGTATTAGAATTGTGACTTCGGTATCGGTTTCGGTATCTTTAAGGGAGTATACCTCGGTATCGGTCGGTATGCGGTATCTGACTTGACTGAGACTTGCTGATAGTACCAAAGGGGAAGTCAGACCAGGAAGATACAGAATAAGTTGCTCTTGTATCATTCTACCACAGCGCCACAAATGCCAAAGTCAATGAGCTCAACAATAATTTTGTGAATTGTTCTAAGCACACCTTAACCATTAAAACCCTATTTCAGGCGTGTGCAATCTCACAGCACGTACCCTGATCATGCCATATTCACGAGGTCCTGCTGACAATAGATAAAGTACCTGGTCAGTGATCTCCAGACAAGTCTAGGCTGCCTATCAGAAATCACTCCTAAGCATCTGGACATACATGTATACAGTTTGTAGTCTAGTAAGATTTCAGGACAATTGCCTAAGCCCATGGGGGTTAACAAAACTGAAAAGAAAATCGGCCACTTATTTCATCAAAATTAACCCTCCAAATACTATCAAGACCAAACAGAGCCTCAAAAATTGTGAATGCCGGAAAGTTTGAAATTTCAGACAGTTTCAGTATTCAATTTTTGGTTCGGTTCGGTTTTTCGGTATAACCATGATATCGGATCGGTTCGGTTTTTCGGTGTGTAGTCCCTCTCTATCCCGTGAAAGTTTGCTTCATTCACTAGAGCAAGTGCGCCTCGATAAAATTGCGATCTGATCGCGGACCTTTTGTGTTCACATTAAATTTGTCAAATTTCTCACTGTTTGCGCTTAAAACTGTTTAAAATCCGACATTGGATCGGAAGCATGGCCTTCAAGCACGTGATGGGCAATAAGTTTTGTTCTCAAAAAGCAAGATTTAAAAAAATGAAATTTCAATGATACTTTCTTGTCTAGTAGCCCCGAAGAATTCTGACGGCTCCGTAAAGAAAATAAATTGTTACAGAAGATTGTCAAAAGTTAACAGGCATTAACAAGTCAATGTCATCGGATTTTATCTCTGAAAATTGAGCGAACCCTGTCTTATGATCTTGTAGATTTCAAATTACTGAGTTTGTTCGGAGTAGAAACTCCATCTCTTTGGATTTTTGTCATTTCACACTCCGTTCTCACAGCGCATTGCACTCATAACTAACTTATTAACCGAGACAGTAGTTACTCTGTTCTCACAGCGCATTGCACTCATAACTAACTTATTAACCAAGACAGTAGTTACTCTGTTCTCACAGCGCATTGCACTGACAAATAACTTATTAACCGAGACCGTGGTTACTCGTGTTGGAAGCGCAGGGATGCGGAAATGCCTTTCGTTAATAATTGTGGACAAAAATTGACTGATAGAGAATTGTTAGAATTGTCCGAACAACTAGAAGGATAAAGTGACTGATACGATTGTTTCATGCCCATGGGCTACCATTTTCATTAATCGTGAGGCAGATGAACGAAGGGGGATTAATGCAACAGGTATTTGTTGCTTTATTTGGGAAGCACGCGTCTCATTTTAGGCGTGAGCGTCCCAATAAAGCATCAAATAGTAATTACAATTTTTATTTAATCTTATTAAATTTACAAGGACAGACGAACAAGTTATGCTGATTATATTAACGTCTCCCCTTGGCCCAATGGTGGAGGTGTGTTGGGTGACATTCGTAGCGGCTACTTCGTGTCCTCGCTCTTCTCGAATACTACGAAGGGATCTTTAGCCTGCACGGAGTGTGTCTTTCTCGGTCCGCACAGAAAACAGTCATTTTACTCCGCCACCCAATAGGACGGTACGCTGTGACAGCATCAACCCCACAATTGAAGCTGACAGAGAGTGTTCGGACACCTCAAAAACTTTCCCCAACCGGGGAATGGTCCCGGGACCTCTGGCATGAGAGACCAGCGCACGTATCCACTCGGCCACCACTCTCTCTATTACTTACAATGAGAGCCATGCGCTGAGTGAAACAAAAATGACTGATTATGCACTCCAAATGAGGCTCGAGCGTCCCAAATATAGCAACAAATAGTAACTTCAGTGAGACCAATGTGACGAGTGAAACATAAAATTACTGATTACAGTACTGACGAAACGACAAAATTAAATCAGTGACTTTTTATTCCATTTGGAAGCGGACAGCATGTGGTTGATTATTGTGTTTGTTCCGTAGCAAATCAAATATTAAAGCCAAAACAGTATTTAGAAATTCCAAAATGAGAAAACAAAAATCGTTATTAAGCACGGTAACGTATGTCCGGAAGACTCTCACCGTTACGTATCTCGTATGTAATGTCTCTAACACTTAAGTTATCTCCCACATAGAGATGGACAATATTGTAATTTTGAATTCGGTATTGGTTTCGGTAGTTTTAGGAACGTATATCACAGTATCGGTTCGGTATTCGGTATATGTCTTCATTGAAATTTGCTGACAGCAACAAAGCGGAATTCCCTCAAGAAAATGCAGAATAAGTTGTTCGTATATCATTCTACCACAACACCACAAATGCAAATAGCTCAATGCTGGCATATTTTACTGTCATAAATCACATCTATATTAATTATGTGAGTTGTTTCAAGAACACCTTAACCCCCTGCACACTGATGTCGAAATATCTAAAGTTCAGGGTGCAAATATTTCCCATAATGCAACTAGAAATTTAACCAATTCAATCTTGTTTGACAGAGCTCAATGAGTTCTGTCAAACAAAATTGAATTGGTTAAATTCCCAGTTGCATTATGGGAAAAATGGCTACTTTAAATCTGGATATTTTGACATCAGTGTGGAGGGGATTAACATTCGCAGACCTATTTGCCAGGCTTTTACGATCTAAGGAGCATGTGCCCATCGCGTGTCATCATTAGGAAGTCATGCTGACAATAGACATATCACTGGGCAGTGATTTCTTGTCGAGTCTTGATGCCTTAACAGACATCGAAAACTTGACCAGAAACCATTGCTAAGCAACTGGACTTGTACAGGTTGTACGGCGTGGGTCCAATACTATAACACTTTTACAATTGTAGTTTCTAGAAATGTATTTTCTAGTTATGACTTTATTTGAGTTAAAATGAAAAAATTAACATTTTGAAAGATCTGGCAATTTGCCATTCCATTTGGCAAATTGCCATATCATTTAAAATGCTAATGATTAATTTTAGTCAGTTATATTAATAAGTAGAAAATACAATTCTAGAAAATTCAATTGTAAAACAAAATATAGTATTGGCCCCTGGTGGTAATTCAGGACACATTTGCAGGCCCTTAAGTGTTAACAAAACCGAAAATAAAATCAGTCACTTCTTTCATGAATATGAACATTCCAACTGTTATCAAGCCTCAGCAAGTCCTAAGTTAGTAATGTTTAAATCATGCCACTCTTTTCATTTTTGTTTTATTTCTCTCAACACATTAAACATTCAAAATGCAATTCAAAGAATGGAGGTTTACATACTACTAATCATTTGAGGTTGGTTCTACATATTCAGGCATCATGGACAGACAATCAGCATCCACCCTTATAAATAGCGAATGCAAGAAAATGTGAAAATACAGACGTTGTTGATATTCAGTGATTCGTTCGTTTATTCGGTATCCCCATGATATCGGTTTTCACTGATGATGAAATCCGATTAGAAACGATCTCGATTATTCGAAAAATCAAATCTCGAAGAGTTTTGAATTTCATACATTTCTTTATTGTCGCCTTTCTGGAAATAACTACTCATCCTGCGCTTTAATGAAAAATAGCATTGACCGTCTCCTATCTAACAATGTAATACAAATTTAGTCGGACAGTGTCTACAAATGTTCATGAAACGATAGCGGAGATCTCGTTACATCTAGTTTACACAAAACAACGTTCGCTTGAGTGGGACAAATCGCCATCTGCACTACTAAAGCTTTGCAGATGACGCTTTATTCTTCACAAGAGACAAGACGTGCCTTTTCGTTCGTTCACTTGGTGATATCTTGTCAATTATCGCTTGGATCTAGTCTTGTTGCCAATACAATTGCAAGGTGATGTTAGGAACATAAAATATCTAAACCCTTTTGGTAGTGATACATTCAAAGCGATACCTTCGAATAATGCGAATTTCAATTTTTTATTTTTTATTGTTTTATTTATTTATTTATTTTTTTTTTTTGGGGGGGGGGGGGGGGGGTATGAAGCCCTGCAGGTGACATGCAAAGGAAAAACATCTCAATTCGTGGGAACGAACTGAATCCATGCCTACGAGTTGAATTCATGCTCACGAACTGAATTCGTGCTCACGGTCTGAATTCGTGCGAATGAGCTGAATTCGTGCGAACGAACTGAAGGGCTCCAAAACCGGTGTTCAATGGTAATACGACCTCGCAAATTATTGAAGTTCACAAATCTTGACCTGCTGTTGGTGCTGTTGGTCAGAACGTCCGAAGTGTAATTAGATTCAATAATCGAATTAACAGAATTACTGCTGTTTTATCAAAGAAGCCGTACCCTGGCAAAAGGGAACAATGCATAGGGGGAAGGAGGAGAGAGAACCATTGGGGGAGAAGGCATGCCCTTCCCACGTTTTACAAGTATGACCATTGGGATTCGAGCCAATTCGATAAGCTGTAAGAATTACAATTTGCTTTATTCTAAGCAATGATGGATTACATATCTCTTGATGATGATGAAATGTGAACAGAGAATGACAATGCCGGTGTGAAAGGAATGGAAGTCCGTAGGAACGTTACTCCCTCTGGACTATTATTCCGCGGAATTATAGTCCTAGGTCTAACATTTCTAGGAATAGTAGTCCGGTGGACTACTATTCCTAGAAATGTTAGACCTAGGACTATAATTCCGCGGAATAATAGTCCAGAGGGACTGATTTTCCTACGGACTTTCATTCCTGTTACACCGGCATTGGAAAACATATATATAATAAAATACATTTAAGTAGCATCTATGCTGTGGAAAGAAGCGGGAGGGTGGAGAGGGACTACATGTGGCATAGTAAGAGCAAAAAAAAAAAAAAAACAACCCAAAGCAGCCTTGCAAATGTGCGTGGGGGATAGCGGAAGGGATGTAAGAGAGTACAAAACACGCCACCAATGGTGGTTTGGGGGTCCTCTCGCGGAAAGTATTACAAACCATTTTAACTAATTTTCTGTGCACACGATGGACAGGGGAATAGATAATTAAATGGACAAATCTCTGTGAACGAGCAACAATATCCCCCCCCCCCCCCACCCCCGCCCACACACTCACACACTTTTCTCAAGTATGGCTCTCGATATTCGTATAAACCTGACGAGATAATGTTTAGGGATAGGATGTGGAAGTCGAACTTCAGAAAGGTCACTCAATTATCTGTCGGCCAGAGAGATAACTAAGCATCTACACTGTAGTTTAACTGTTCCCGTTCCACCCTCCCCCACCTTCCCGCTCACTCCACTCCATATATCATCTCATCGGATTTTCAGGAAGCCTGGAACTCATAATTGTAAAGAAGGGGAACATGGCCATAACCCGCACAAAATAGCTCTCCCACTGAATAAAAGTATGGAAGATACCTCCACACTTCTCAAATAAAACACTTTTTGATTGCTACATACTTCCCACATTGAAATAGATATATTTTGTGAGGTTTGTCCCGTGTTCCGGCATCTTATATTTTAGGGAACCCATGCACTAATGCACTATTCTTGAAATTCTCTCATTGGAACAATTAGTGTGGAAACAGGTGAACTTAACAAGCATATCTCCACAGCCGGCACCTGATAAATGGACAGCTATCCCTGCAAATTATCAATACTGATCGCGAGCGCGGAAGCGAATAATTTTTAGGAAGAGTGTGGCAGTTGAATTATAGAACAGACATTCAGTTATGAGTCGGGGCAAGACAGAACGTAATGTCTCCCCTGTCAGACATTACCTATATGTATTTTCTCATCAGGTTTACACGAACCATGAGGGTCCGACTTGTAAAGCGTAAGAAGATACGACCCCACCCCTCTGGTTGTCCCGCATCCCTTCCTCTCTATTCTACTTTCCCCTTCGCCGAGGAACGGGTGCTTGAATAAAACAGCAGTATTTCTTTTAATTCGGTTATTGCGCCCAATAACTGCCCGGTCATGTTTTTTTTTGTTTTCCAATTGTTTATTTAGTGATATTTTGCAGATTCCACGATTTTACAATCCTCCGTACAATCTCACGTGGCTAGAAGATGCAAGAAGGTATACAAAATATTACATATTATGTTACCAAATCTGTCACAGCGAGATACACTAACAATTGGAAAAAAATGTATATGTATGTATAATTATGTACAATGGGGTGTATGTGTGGGAGGGCGGGGGGGGGTGTGGTCAGTGCGTGTTTATGTGGGTGTATTTGCGTGTGTTGTGGTGGAGGTGGGATGGGCTTGGTGGGTTAGATTGAGACTGCTACTATGAAAAAGACGATAGAACGGGTAATTTGAAATGACTTGCTGAGACAATTCGTTATTTGTTATTTGTATATGCAGGCATAGTTTGTCGATTACTGCAGTTTTCACTTGTTAGAAGGCAGACATCCTAGTGACTGGATTCGGTGTTCCCGGGAACTTTGCGGATGAAGAAGATATGAGCGTAACTCAAAGTAAGGTGCAATTTGCAATGGTCTCAGGTCTTTAGTCCCCCCACAAATTTTAGTGCCCCCGAATTCCAGAAAAGAATGCCCAAAATCGCACTTAAAGTAACTTAACACTCATTACGGGCTACAAGCAAATATATATGTCTGAGGGACGGACTTTTCAGGTCGGAGGGATTTACATCCGCGCCCTATGCGTCTATACAGATTACTTGGAACTTCATGATACACATGACCTCTTCTATCGGATTATTACAGAGGTAATGTCGGAATAGGTAATTATTCGCAAGCAATATTGTCGAGTTTGTTCCATTTTTTTTTAGAAAATTCGCTGTCTAGGTTATTTTTTGTACATATGTGTTCCTCTATTTCGTAAAATCTTCTTTAGGCGGATTCTAAAGTTGGCGAGGCTAGGAGACATTTGTTGATATTTACAACAGTATACATGGTGTTTAGCCAAAATGATGATACTATTGATTATGTCATTAGGGTCTTCTGTTCCGAGTAGTATATTCCTTTTAGTCAAACAGATAGATATGCCCCGTTCTTGTAAAAATATTTGGCATTCCTCCCATAATTGTTTGATTATGTTGCAGGACCAAAAGATGTGGGAAATAGTTTCTTCTCCTTTTTTGCAAAAATTGCATGGAGGGGAATGGGTATTGTTAAATTTAGCTATATATTTGTTTACTCCTAATATTCGATTGATAATTTTGTATTGAAAGTATTTTAATTTGTTGTCCATAATACCACATTTAAATGGATTTTGGTATATTGTAGTCCAGTTTAGGTCTAATTCGATTTCTGATTCCCATTTCAATTGTGATTTACATTTAATGGTTTTGTTTGTGTATTTTGAAGCGTCAGCAATCTGTGACCTTTTTTCTGATGATACGGGGTAGGGATAATGGGTTGTTCGATTGATGCAATTGTTTCTTGGTCTAACTTAAACTCGTTTATTGCTTTTCTAATTCCCGTTATTACGCCAGAGTAACTTATAACATCGGTGACATTTCCATATCTGTCTTTAAACATTTGATAAGACATGAGACTTCCATTTGGATTAAAAATATCTCTAATGCATCTGATTCCACGTTTATTCCAGATTGGAATACTAATTATATTTTTCATGTTATTTAATGTTATTTAATCCATTGCTATAACCAAAGGAGGACTTAATAAAAATCTGTTGCTGTTCCTTTGAATGTTACTATATACTGTTGCCATGATCGCAGGACATCGAGCCAAAAGGGATGACGCACAATGCGCTTTTTTAGCTTTTCAACAAATTTATGTTCCGCAAAATTTTCTCCGATTTGTGCAATATTAGCTATGGACTAAAAAAAACGTTGAGAAATTATTTTTTGTGAGGAGTCTTTTTTATCCACGAGACCTTCATAGCATAGTGTTTATATGTATCTCTAGATCTATCATTTTCAGGCTCCCCTCTGCATATCCTGATATGAGACGCCGCCTCTTTATTTTGTCTACACTACTTCCCCAAATAAAATTGAACAGCAGGCTATTTATTTCTTTTAAGAATTTTGGTGAGGGGTTGTGGATCGAATAAGTAAATTATTTAATTGGGGAACTAGAAAGGTTTTCATTACTGTTATTTTTCCCAGAGGTGTTTTTTGACGTTTTTTCCAGAGATTTAGAATTGTTTTCATTTTATCCATTTTTTTACTATAATTTTCTCCGACCGGGTCCTTATCTGCCATATTGAACTCCACACCGAGAAGCGTGAATTTAGAAGCGACTTCCACATCAGGATATCCAGAGGGGGCATGGGCTCTGCCTTTTATCGTTCCTATCCCTATATATTTTGTTTTCTTATGATTAATGTTTAGCCCAGAGATTGTGGCGAATTTATTTAAGACCATTAATGATGTTGCAGTTGATTTCTGAGAGCCATTTAGTAGTAGACACGTGTCATCTGCCTACAGGCTAAGTTTAAATTCTTTTCCCGAGTGGCATATACCTGCTATGTCTTCATTTTGTTTGATTAGCATTGCGAGGATTTCGGCACCTAGACTAAATAAATATGGGGACAATGGGTCACCCTGCTTACAGCCACTCTGCAAGTGGACATGCTCCGACATAAAACCAGACTTGAGCACAGTCGAGAATGTGTCGTTATAGATAGTTTTTACCCATTTTTTGAATGATTCACCGAAATTAAGAAACGTGAGTGTTTGTAGAATAAAATTCCATTCAATGGTATAAAACGCCTTTTCAAAATCTATTAACAGGAAACTGCCAGGACGATTTTCTGACTCTGTATAGTCTATAACATCTTTCACTATCCTGATGTTTTCGGCAATGCATCTACCTTTAATGAAACCTGTTTGGTCATCACTAATTAGTTTGGGTAAGAGAGGTTTGATTCGGTTAGCCAATGCGGTTGTGGTGATTTTTTTATGGGATGGTGAGGAGGGTGAGGGTTCGTTGGTTGGTTATTAGGGCCTTGTCTTTGTCTGTTTTGGGGGATGCATTTTAATATGCCATAGCGCTGTGTGACTGGGAGATTTTGTACATCATACCCATAGTTTATTGAATCTAAAACGTAATGTCCAATGTCTATCCAAAAGAATTTAAAAAATTCAACCGTAAATCCATCGATCCCATGGGCTTTATCGTTTTTCATACTCTTTAAAGCATCAGTTAATTCTACTAAGTTCTGGTAGCCATCTGCGGTTAACGATTCAGCTTTGCTTAGGGTCGCCATCTTTGATTTGTCAATTATCTGGTCCAGATTAACGTCTTCTAGATCTGATGTCTTATAGTGATTTTGGTAAAAGTTCTTCAATTCACTTAATACTTCCTTTTGTTCCGTTAAATATGACCCATCTGATTGTTTAATCCTAAAGATTGTGTCATTTTGATAGTTGCGTTTCTCAAGTCCACAGAAATATTTAGTTGTTTTTTCTCCATCTTCCACCCACCTAGCTCTTGATCTTATTAATGTACCATTCAACCTATTTTCTTTAATTTTTTTAAGTTGACCGTTAATTTCCTCTATCTTATATTATTTACATTGTTATCATGAGATGGGTATAGAGTTTCCAATTTTTCCAATTCATCTTCTGCCCGGTCATGTTGCTTTGCAATAGACAGAGATTTGTTTTCTGCAACAACATGCGTGGTAGTTTTAACAAGAAGCCCTTAACATGGTTCATACGAATTCAACTCTTTGGCACGAATTCAGTTAGTGCGAATTCAGCTTGTCAGCACGAATTCAGCTCGTTCGCAGGAATTCAAATCGATCGCAGGAATTTTGTTCGCGCGCACTAATTCAGCTCGTTCGCACGAGTTTATTGTGTCTTACAAAAGACCGAGATTTGTTTTCTCCATCTATATGCGTGGTCGTCTTTCTATAGAGCCCTTCACTTGGTTCGCTCGAATTCAACTCTTTCGCACGAATTCAGTTCGTGCGCGCGCATTCAATTTGTTCCCACGAATGGGACTCGTTCTCACGAATTCAGTTCCTGTGTACGAATTCAACTCATTCGCACGAATCCAGTTCGTTCGCACGAACTGAACTTTATTTTTCTTTGCATGTGTCCTACGGGGCTCCACATTAATATGTATCCATCTCTTAAACAATAAAACCGGAGAAGGGGTAAGAGTTGTTTGCTTTCAGCCGAGATTTTCGTAAGATTTGTTTTGTTACATCGATTTTGGTCTTTGCACATACTCAGACGTCGACTGTATTAGGTTTTATATATATTTTCATCCGACACGTTGTAACCATGGCTATTGATAGTATCAAACTCAAATGAACAAACAAACATATATTTTGCCGGCGGTCTTTTTATTCCTCACAAGCAATGATGTAACAGAGTCAATCGCCTCCCTCGGCCTGGGATAAATATTTTCTTTGAAGCAGGTCCCCCTGGTGTCGAACAGCCAGTTTCGTCGGGATTCTATGATTTCAAACAACTATACAAATGAACTGCTGGAACGTCACCGAAAAAAGTTGCCTTTCATTCTGCCCACTGAAGTCAGTCAACGCAATAATTCACCCCCTCCCCACCTCCATAGGTGGAATTAGATTATTACATCAGACGAACGACTAGCAACACTAGTAACATGATATCTTCTCTCTCGTCTCGGCACTGTATTTTTATTGTAACAACTAAAATGTGTAGTAAATTCTCAAGTTGTGTTGTCGTGAAACATTTGAACACCATCAACGCATTCATTTTTCGCATACATCAAAGGGACTATATTCTTTAAAAGGGAGCGCGCAATTATTGCCATATCGAATGACATCTAAAGCCCGGCAGGTTCTCCTGGTTATTCATAGCAAACACAGGCAATGTTTCTGCCAATGGACCTCCGAGGTCCAATGGCTGGAACATTACTTGTGCACAGGCCATATGTACAGAATGTGATAGCCTTACTATGGTCATAACGCGCAGATTAATGCGCTGATCGATGTGCAATTTGTGCGCATTTCATGACAGGACTTTTAGTTTTAACTGTATGACATTAAACGAAAACCTAGCAACACCAGTAACACGTATCGACTTTCTGGTCTCGGCACTGATTTTGTGTTGATGACAACTAAAATGTACAGTAAATATCCAATGTGTGTTGTGAAAAATGTGTACATTATCAATACATTCATTTTTGCGCTTTCATCAAACGAACTATATTCTTTAAAATGTAGTGGGAGAGTATGAGGAGTCGAAACATTGAAAACCTTCGACAATTTTGTTGTTGAGCATTGCTTAATTATAGTCAACATTAGCCACCCCCAACTCCGTTAGATGATGGCAGGCCAGCCAATTATCAGATATGCGCAGATCAAACCTACTATCTGATTAATTGTTGGAAAGGGCCTAGAGAGCTATTAATCAGATGGTAGAGTTACAGGTATGTCATAAATTGTATTAAACGTGCATAGAGGACCTCCATATATGGTTAACGTGGGCGTGGCAGTAAAATGGTTAAAAAAGAGAGGCTATTTCCATTTATTTATTTAATATGATATTTTTTCCCAGAATTCTCCGTTATCAAACGCGGCTAATATGACTTCAAGATCTGCGGAGAATATGATCGAGGCCAATATGAACCAAGCTACAGTTGTCCCTGTTTGCTACGTTACTAGACTCAACCAGTTTGTTTCCAACGAAATGTTCAGAGTTATTCGTCGAAAGCAATCAGGGAAATGGTAGTTACCAGGTATAGTGTAATGGATAGAGCAGAGTTATGTATGATGGCAATAGGTAATGACTAGGTGGGTGAAGACAAGGAAGAAAATTCAGTCGTAAGTGAATATTCTTGGGAGTACTTGGAAGTTTAATAAATCAAGAGGTTATTACAGTACGTTAAGAGTGGGTTGTAACTAAATCACCCGCGGAGTGGAGTTATCACCCAAGCTATAACTTTCAAATTTTGTACATATCGACAAAAAACACAAGCAATGTTTCAGCCAATGAACCTCCGGGTTTAACCCGGAGGTCCATTGGCTGAAACTTTGCTAGTGCTGGTTATGCTTTGCAACAAATTTGCAATTATTGTTCAGGTGGAATCTCCACTCTGCGGGTGATTTAGTGATAATACACTCTCCACGTACTGTACATTGATTCATATCGGCAGTTTCATGTTGACATGAAGTTACCTCGGCCAAGGGGAGGAGGGGTAGTGGAGATGAGCACTACATACCCCGTCGGGAATGGTTAAAACGCCAACCCATCCCCATCCACCCCCATCCCTAGGGGCAATCCGACCAAATTCGTGGGAGATATAAAACTATCCAAACACCATAGAGATAAAGATAACACCCCCGAAGACCCTATACACAAACAAAATATTCACAACTCGAAAGACATATAATCACTGAAAATAAATTTTATCAATATTTGAAAATATCTTCAGATATTTGTGTTTCTGTAAAACTTGGCTGTCCGTAGTAACCGACTTCCTTTACATAACTTTTCATTTTGATATAAATATCGCGAAATGTTTCGTTTCGTTTTGACTCGCTCAATGTCTCAAGAGCCACGGATGCTGCGAGTTTTCCAGAATTAAATTAAAGATTTCTCACACTGAGCAGAACTATGGTCGGTCTTGTAGGCACGGGACGCTCTTCATTCCCCCTCAACCCTGTCGGGGCTCATAACCCCTGGGTCCGAGAAATCATAGCGCCACCTCTAAAATATCGGCCGTAACCGAACTAACCACGAAATAATCACTTATTGTTTCTCGATACGGCGTTTCTCAGTATTTCATTCAAGAAATGAGGCCGACTTGGGAATACACACTTAGTACCAACCAACTGACATTCTATCTGAACAAAGTGCCTTTAACAGAAACCTTGTTTCCGCCTCGATCTTTGCAATAAAATGTTAGAGTTAGTGGCTAGTTAAAATTATTCGAAATTCACTGTCCATATGCCGTAATTATTTCATGTGTTCCACATACTGGAAATCAGTTTACTGAATTTCGTGTTTCGAGAATATGTATATCCGCAATGCAAGACGTCCTCCACTGGAATAAATAGAGAGTAATTGCTTGACTGGACTGGTTACGTGAAATAATTCACGAGAGGTGAGGGACGTTGTACAAACACGAGTGCGCGAATGCGCACGAGTTTTTAATATAGTCCTCCGCCTTGAATTATTTCACGTAACCAGTCCAGTCAAGCGATTACACTGTTTATTACTTGTCATTATTAACGATACTTATATTATTTAACCCTTTACATAACGTAACGGTCAACAACGGCCAGCGCTATTCTCAAAACTTGCCAATTAATTTTCATTATTTTGTTCATTTTTGTCTCTAAAACGTAGGTTATGACCCCTCATTGGAACGAGCTGCAACCTATGTTTTTGAGACAAAAAAATAAAAATAATAGTTATTCAAGAATTTTGTTTTGCAAGTGTCGTCTACTTTTCATGTTAGGTAAAGGGCTAAACAAAACAATGAAGTCCCCATTGTAGCCACGACAAGCGCCTTCGTTTGCGCGCACGGATACATGACACAATTGTTGATTGCATAATTCTCAAGTGAAATTATCGTTTATAATCAAACCCGGAAATCACAGTAAATCACACCTTGGAAAGTAATAATAACTGATATTATTATACGTCTTGCATCATATCCGACATCTGACAAGGCTATAATCATTTGATAATTTATGTTATTACGATCTTTCAATCCACGCACCACCCCATCCCCCAAAACTTTTGTTAATGCACCGCAAAGGGTGTACTAGCGTTTTGTTCCGAACAATGATATTGGCAAATTTAGACTCAGTACATAGATCACAGACAGTATTGGTGTTTCTATCCACGTGGATGAAAATGCCCAGTGTCCAAAGAAATTAATGTATTTATCATGTACTTATCACGATGCCGCTTCAACTTTTCATTTCGGTCCATTTAAATTTTACTTGCTCTAACACAGTTACACGATGCAGAACAAGAGACATCAGTGTCACTGACACATTTTGTTTGTATTTTGTAAAAAACTAAATGACGTCACTGAAATAAAGTCTACAGCACGCCGAATTTAACCAAGTGCACTGCACAACAGCCAAGATTCAGGAGTTTATTCGGCATAAAGAAATAGAAATTAGAACATCTCTTTTGATGTTATCGCAGTCTATACTACCTGTTTTTTGTGAGTTATGTATGAAACCCGAAGCAGTTTTACTGCTTCAAGTTTCATACATAACTCACAAAAACAGAATGACAAAATAACTAAAGTTTGGAAGTAGCTACACTATAGTGAAGTTGCATTTCAGTCAGAGAAGTAAATTAAATTTATACAAATGACTTTTCGCTGCTTCAGGTTGCATACATAATTCACTCGGTAACTGTAGAACATCAAAGAAAACAATTCAATATAATATTATCAGAGGCTGGGATCGTCAATCACAACCCATTAAATACATCTTAGTATATTTATTTTAAGATGCAGTTCACGATATTTTATCAGTGAAGGTTACAAACAAACTCACCTCAGATCGATATTAATTTTTCAATATGCTTTCCTTGTCCGAATACTACACGCTTCAAATTCGCATGTGACTGAAGCGCTGGCGAATATGTAATGCATTTGGATGAGACATATGTTCTATAAACTAAGCATAAAGGCATGTCTTCTCATCTGGTAATTGTTGTCACTTCATGCAAAACATATTCCTCAGCAACATGTGGAGTTTACATCAATTCAATAAACAATGTTTCTGCTCTTATTTAAGAAATCTATATGTTACAGAACCGGTTGTGGCGATGTACTTTGGGCAAAATAATTGGAGATTGTAACTGGCAACACTGTAGTAAAGTTGCATTTCAGTCATAGAAATAATTATATTTATACAAATAATACAAATAATATATGTCTATCAAGGTGTACTACTTCGATATGGATGGGTATTAGATTTTGCCTTTACAACAACATTAACCCTTCGAACTATAGTGGTATCTTCCATGCCAGTTCAATGGGAGCAATTAGAAGAGTCCATATTCATTATTTGGGGTAGACCAATCGGGGCTGCACGTTGAAAATATTGATTGGTCTACCCACACATTTACTGAACAGCCATCCTATTTAATGACTTTATGACGTGTCATATTGCTGGCCGGAAAAACGGCCGCTAGGGTTCAAAGGGCTAAGAGTAGCTGTACCACCAATAATAACAGAAAAAAACATCTGCATTTCAAACTTTAAGCAAAGAAGGCCTGAAACATGGCATAAAAAACTTCCAGAAAACGTAAAGTTCCAAAAGACGTATTGCTCTAAGACGGAAAAGTCTCCTCAAAGCAGTGGGCGAGGCTGCATTGGGGATCCAAAAGCAGAATGGGGATTTCATTGTACTGAAAAGCTATAACGGAAGTCAACTACTGTACTGAAATACAAGACCAATTGATATACGTGATTAAATCATGGTGATACGTGGCTATTGGGAACATTTTGGTAGTAATGTTGACACAGATAATGCATCACCAAGAACAGGTGCTGTAAAAGGGCCTGCTGAAATTACGTAAGGCGTATTTAAACAACTGTTCACCAATGGAATGTCCAGTTCCACGAAAAGCAATCGAGTGTTTGAATCTTGCAACATCTGCACTTGAGGTTCCATTTAAAATAACGAAACAGGGGGACGGTGTATTGGGTCCAAATGCGCACATTAACCATGTAGATACTTGTGTTCATGGTATGTTGAGCAAAACTGATACCACATTGAATAGCAGTCTTATGAACCAGCAACACAGATAAGTATCCTTGTCGAGCGTTTTTGAGAATTTCAGATATTCCCAAGATGTGTAAAACACACCAGTCTGCGAGTGAAATGTTATATAGGTATACTCCCGGTCAACACACAAAATCAGCTGAAATGCATAGAACAGAGGATCCAAATCTGATTTGTTCCTACTGTGATGGACCATGTCCCGACGGAAACAATATTCCAAACACATCATTAAGGAATGCCTTCGTTCATGTAGCTGGAATATTACCCAGAAAATATTATAAATCGAAAATAGGAACGGGTGCGAGAATGACCGATACTAGTTAGTGCACATGGCTTAACCCTTGCAACATCTCATTCTTGACAAGACTTGGAAACTTTAATTTTCCTTTCAACTGTGATATTGACATTGTTTATTTATTGGGGTTTAACGACACGTTTGACAGCCAGAATCGCCTCGTGTCGGACAGTTTTACTTGGGGAGCAACACGCAGAGCCCCGTAATAACCTCCAATCAGTGACGAACATCTGTCAGGTTCCTAGCGTACTCCGCACAAGCAGGGTTAGCATTGGTTGAAGACACGTGCACCGTTGTCATGCAATAAGCATTAGTGCACAGCGGGACCCTGCCCACCCCCCCCCCCCCCACACACACACCCACATAGACAATCGGGATGGAGCGCTTGGCCCAATGGCACAAATCAGTTTCTCCTGGCGGAGATCAAACCGTAGACCATCATAGCAGTTACCCCATGCGGAGATCGAACCGAGGACCTATCGGTTTGAAGTCCATTGCTGTAACCACTGAGCCACCTCTCTTCCAGTGGTTGTGATTGGTGAGAGTAGAAGGACATGCTCTAAAAGACCCGCTTTGGAGGATCTCATTTGGGGGGATTTCATGCCACGTTATACCGTATTGCATTATGGGTATCACGTGATTGGCACGGTAACCATTGGGAGCGGCCATATTGTGGCTTCGTCGTCATTGTCACTGTGATGGGTGATGTAAGTGCGCATTCGAAGATCCTGTTGTTAGGGTGATACGTGTTTCCGACTTCCACTTTGTATGAAGGAGGCCGCTATCTTTGTTTCTACGGTGGCATCTGGTTGTTGTGTAACCCCAAACCCTCTAATACAACAGGGGTATGTTCCGAGGTGGTATTCGATTAAACTGGAGAAATTTGCAGGTTCGGATTTTTCTCAAATTCTCGATTAATTCGTAGAGATTTCCAAATGGACCTGACAACTCTTTCCGCTAATTCAGATTCCTTCGGAATCCTCTGCGCCTATCTTTATACCAATTATATTCTGTCTATGCGATCACAGTAGAATGTGATGTGGTTTTCACATGTAGGCTGAATGACCTCGGTGGATGACCCCGGAATTGATGTCATGCCACGTGACCCAGTGGCACCATGTTGTGTTGTCATGTTAACCCGTGGGAGCGGACATCTTGTGACGTCATATCCATAGTGATACGTAGTGTGAGTGCCCATGCGAAGCGCGTGCCACGTGTTTTCATCGTCAATTTTGTATACTGAAGGCCGCCATCTTGGTTCCTATGGTAGCACGTGATTGCTATGTTACCCAAAGGCCTACAATAGGACAGGGGTATATTCAGAGGGTATGTTCCTTTGTACAAGAGTAAATTTAATTACCACAATTGTTTACTTGACTCGGATTTCCCCCAGAATCCTTTTTAGGACCGCCATACCATGGCTTATAATAGTAGTCAATAGTGCTATAGCACGGAGGGGGCCCCGAGGGTCAGTTCGTTTGATCTAGAGTACATATAATTACCACAAACAACACGATCATTGTTCACTTTGCTCTGATATCCCACTATATTCTTGGTTTCTACCTATGTATCTACAAGCTATGTTACGACTTCCCCCACCTTCTTATAAAGTATTCCGACGCCTCTAAACTTGTTTACGTTTTATTGTACTCATTACATGTAGCACATAGGCACATGCTGGATGTGCCGATTTGTGCGTTATGTGAATATGCTCAATATAACACAATGTGTACTAGCGCATAGGCACATACGGGTGTTTGTGGATACCTATGGCCGGGCTCCTATACAGTTCATATATGGCTTCTAGTTCCCATTTAGCTCATAGCTCATATACAGGTAGTCTTACCAACGGCTTCCATCTTATCTTCAACTCTCTGGCCTATGAGTTGGCTCTAGTGTAGTCATCCAATTCTAGTCTTCTAACAGTCTTGCAGTCTTGTGCCATTACTAACTTGAACAATAAGTATTCCGACAACCCTAGACGTGTTTATTTTCTATTGTACACATTACATGCAGCATATATACACATGTTGGATGTGCCGGTATGTGCTTATGTGAAAATGCACAATGTGACACATTGTGCACTAACACATAAGCATATGCGATAACTAAGGGGTGCCGAACGCCAGACGTTTTTCAGAAAAAAATAAATTCCATGGTACTGAGGTGTTTGGTGGAATGTGCTTGTGTGTTATTACACATTGTCTCGAATGTGTACACATTATATGTCGCACAGTGGCACATGCTGGATGTGCCAATATGTCCTTATGTGAAAATGCACAATGTGACCCATTGTGCACTAGAACATGGGCACATGCGACGAAGAAGGGAGTATGTAACCTGTCACATCCTAAAAAGCATTGCCAAAAAGGGATCATATTGGAATTCCACAAAAGACATTCCATAAGTGTGATTCCACAAGTGGGATTCCAAGCTTCTATACAACTGGTGTACAACTCCTATGCAGGTAGTTTTACCATCGGCTTCCACCATGTCCTATGCTGCCAGTCCTATGATCGAATGTATTCACCTAATACTATAGCCTTCTTCTGCTCTTGTAATATTAACCATGACTTGTATCATTAATACGCGCATGCTGTTTTCGATTGCTCGAACGGCTCAAATCTCATCGAGCAAATGAGCTATGGAGCTTAGCATATAAAGCACAGAGGAATACCCTCGAGTGTTTATGTCAAATCACGGAATCCCATTTTACGGAGTCGGATAAGAATCCTCTTTACAGAATCCCTTTCTGAGAATCCCTTTTAGAAATACGCCTGTGGCTATGGAATCCGTTTTCCTGAAATGAGGTTAAGAGTCATATGTGCGAGTCACTGGATCGAGCAATTGCTCTATACAGTTAAAACTAGAAGTGCTGTCAAGAAATGCGCGCTTATATGGCGCGTAATTGCCATATCAAATGGCATCCAAAGCATGACAGGTTCTCCTGGTTACTCATAGCAAACACAGGCAATGTTTCGGCCAATGGACCCCCGGGTTACCCGGAGGTCCATTGGCTGAAACATTGCTTGTGCACAGGCGATATGTACATACTTTGATAGCCTTACTGTGGTCATAGCGCGTAGGTTAACGCGCAGATCAACGTGCTATTTGTGCGCATCTCATGACAGGCCTTCTAGTTTTAACTGTAGCTCATTTGCTAGAAGGGATTCGAGTCGTTCGAGTAGTACGTGGAGTCACTCGATCGAGCAACTGCTCTATAGCCCATTTACTCGATGGGATTCGAGTCGATCGAGCAATGGCTTTTCTGTAATTGTTCGATAGCTTATTAGGAGAAAATCGTCAACCCTGTTTCTATGTATCCCACTTTCGGAACCCCTTTTTGAAAAAAAAACGTCTCGCCTTCGGCACACCTTTTTTCCCGAAATGAGCTTAAGAGTCGTATCTGGAGTCACTTGATTGAGCAATTGCTCTACAGTTCATTTGCTTGCTGGATGAGATTCGAGTCGTTCGAGCAATCGGTGAAAGTTAGCAAGCTTGTATTAATGATACAAATCAGTGGTAATTTTACAATGGTAGAAGAAGGCAATAACATCAGGTGAATATATTCGATTATAGGACATGCAGCATAGGACATGGTGGAAGCCAATGGTAAGACTACCTGCATAGGAGCTGTACACCAGTTGTACAAAAGCTTGGAATCCCACTTATGGAACCCCACTTATGGAATCCCTTTTTTGGAATCCCAATATAATCCCTTTTTGGAATCCCTGTTTAGGATTTGTCTATGGTTGTTATTTCCTATTTAATTATATCTCTTTGTGTAGCATTGAATTTTTGTTGTTGAAGTTATATGATCTTTCATGCTTTCAGTGAGCACAACATTATCCTTCAGTCCCGTTTCATACTGTTATGGGATAAATAACCTTATTTTTTATTTCGTTATTATTTGATAAATAAGGCAAAATTGGAGGTCAGAAACACTGGTTACGTTACTGGTGTATAAAACTCATCATGGGCTTCAGTGTCAGCTATATTTATAGTCTGCCAAATGTTATTCAGCTCACCCATATTTAGTTAAATAACCGAACCTGAATAGACTGGACGTGCCATTTAAAAGACACTGGATGACCGATCGGGCTAATTGTAGGCAATAGATGGCTGAAATTAATTGTATCCCATACAATAGAAAAAAAAATTCGCATCGTTTCTGTAGTCGTTATCTACAAGTATCATCGTTCAATTTCCTTTTAGAGTTATTTTAAATTTTATAATCAGGGTGGGAATTATGAGAAAAAATGGGTGGTTTATCACGGGAAAAGAAAACGAAACGTATGGAGAAAAGAGAATTATCACAAGAATCTCAAATAGAATTTCTACACAACCAATAGTTTTTCGTGGCAGTCCCTCTGTTCACTCTTCCAAATCAAACACCAGATGAAGCGGGACTGACACTGGACAATTCTCAATGCTGGAATCGACCAATATGCAACAACAAATTGTTGACACACCGCCTGGTGACTCTCAGCTGGATGTTCACAATGGCGTGACCAATTGCCAGTAGCAATTATAATTAAAATTAGAAAATTATCTCAACCAAGGACGTTAGAGGTCACAAAGCTGGGCAGAGAATAATTGGTTGCTCCCCTCCACCAACTGCAATATACACTACGACTCCCCTAAATGACTTTCAAAACATTCAGAAAAATCATGATCGTAAAGAGAAGAATCGGCAACATCAATCTTTCCGATACGACCCCGACATATTAATTTTCAGATCAAAAAGAAATGCGCAGATCTTTGAAGTTAGTTTAAGAAGTTGGCATACAGACAACAAAAAATGGATAGAAGCAAAACCAAGTGCGCTACCATAATAGAGTTGATAGAAGCTGAAAAATATCTGAGTAAAGACGAATATGCCACTGATGAAAACTGGAATAAACGTGTCAAATCACAACGACAATTAAAATATACCACTGATAAAAACTGGAAACAAACCGTAAAATCAAAACATAGATTAAGATATGCCAGCCAAGATGAGGGGAAGGAGAAAGTCAATTCGCGAAGTCTCATCAGGCATGCCACTGATGATGATTAGAGGGAAAAAGTTGAAGATGCAAGCAGGAAAAAACAAGCAGCGTCGCTACCAAAACAACTCTTCTTCATAGGAAAATAATTAAGCTTACTTACAGGATGCACTACAGAATAAACAGGCTGAGGCTCATTCATGGAGTACGAGTAAGACGACAAGAGCAAACAGTAAACATGAACACATAGTTGAAGAATTTCGTAGAGAAATCGCGGTCGGCCATAACTTTGTTTGCTATGTTTGTCATAAACTCCTGTTTCAGCAACAAGTTGTCAAGGTGTCGTTGATAAAATACCAGAACAAGTCGGAAAACGCAGAGTTTATGGCAAACACCTGTGTCAACACTACGTATCTCTATGAATGCACTGCTGATTTTGATCAAGATTGTTCTGTGAAGAATGGTCCGAGAGGAAAACTGTGGTGTTGGTAAACAAATTTGGAACTTGCACCAATTCCCGGCTGTGTGCACCATCTGAATGCTCTGGAACGGTAGCTCATATCGCTGCACCCCTCCTCCCCCCCCCCCCCTTCGTTAAAATGGTGGCATTACTGAATGGACGACAACATAGTGTTATTGGTCCTGTAGTTTCAGTGCCATCAGATATTGCCCGAAACATGGACACATTGCCTCGTCAGGACCCTAATGAGTTGATCCAAGTTAAACCCAAAAGGAAATTGTCATGCAAGGGACATTTTCAACTTCAGTTTGTTAGTGTTGATAAGTTTAAAACAACATTAGAATTGTTAAAAGAGCAGAATCGAGACTGCGAGAGTGTGACAATCGCCACATATACATTTAACAACCCCATTTCGGAACACGAAGGAAATAGTCAATTACGAGTTGAATAGGGTAGCCGGCGGGTTAACACAGATCGCAATGAAGGAACAGAACCGGAGAGCACCCTATATCTCACGTGTTTGCAACCTATTAATATTGTTCAGGAAGTGATGATCACACAATGGAAAGAGTTTATTGTGTTGCACCTGCAGAAGGTAATCTGCCAGTCAAAATTCTGCTGGACAAATACAAGGAAGCCACGTGTTTCCATGTACAGTTTCCTGGTGGCAATTCAACATTCAGTCATGTGAGAGAAAACGAACTAACGTCGATATTTTATCTCCACATTGATGAATGGTGACACGCTGACAAGCGTTTCTCAAGTGTTATTACATGAATGAATTATCAGGTGATATCGCAAGTGTCAGCGCAAAAACGTTCAGCAAACTGTTACAACGGAAAATCTACAGTAGGGGATATTTGATAAAAGTGAGATATCTGACGAAATATATTTATATTTTTATCAAAAAGACAGTTGAGGCATTGCACTGTGACACCCGGTGAATAATTTCAACGACAGTTGGGTGTCTGACAAGCACACATTCCACGTACTGAGCTGTAGAAGACATGGACGGTCAGTCAGAGAATTTAACACATTCAGTCCAAGACCTCAATTCCTTGTAAATTCTCCTCTGTTCGCGAGACAAGCTCGGATCCGACGTGGCATACTCCACACCAAACGTCCAATATCAGCCGATGTTATTCCATTCTTCCTGTAGTGCAGCGGCGAGTTCCTGGACATTGGTAGAGGGCTGTTCTCGTAGGCCCCTGCCAAGCATATCCCAGACATACTCGATTGGAGAAAGGTCTGAACTTTGAGCTGCTGGCCAAGGCAGTACAGTGATGTTCTGCTCCTGTAGGAACTCTGTTGCGACACGGGCCCTATTTGCTTTTGCATAGTCATCATGGAAAATGAATCGGCGGCCGTGACGTCGCGCAAATGGCACCACATGAGCTGCTAACATGTTATCACGGTAGTACGGCCCTGTGACACGCCCTTGGATGACATGTAATGTTGTTCTGCTTGTCATGATTATGCCTCCCCACCCCATATCCGATCCACCACCAACGTCATCGTGCTACCTAAACGTTACGTCATGGTATTGTTCGTTCCGCCACCGCCACACTTTATTTCGCCTGTCATGGAAGTCGAGAGTGAACCTCAATTCCTCGGAAAACATGACGTTGCTCCACCGACGATTATCCCAGAACTGTCGTGCTACACACCAATAACGCCTTGCTGCGATGTGACGTTCTGTCAAACGTGCAATTATTCGGGGTCGTCGAGCGGACATATTTCAGCTGAGTCGAGGACTTCTGATAGTCCCGCCACTGACTCGCGCATCTGTCGCTCGGGGCAGCTGCTGTTCAATTTCCGGGGCACTTTGATGGCGGTTACGTAATGCTGTGATTCGGAGGATACGATCCTGGTTAGCAGTTGTCGCCCTTGGACAACCTGACCAACGTCTGTCATCAACAGTGCTTATCTGACAGTAGCGTGACCACAACCTGCTAATCACCGATTGAGTAGCGTTGAGAATTTGAGCCACTTCAGTCTGCTTGTACAGTTGCCAGCTTCCAACATGCCAGCGGCACGTAAACGTTCGTCACGTGCAAGTCTTCCCAAACCTTATAAGATACGATTCGAAAAAAAAACAAGTGATGAACGAGTTTGCATGGAATGATCAATACTATTCTAAAGCTGCAAGGAAGTTCACTTAACTCTGACGATCTGTGTTGGGCAGAGAAATGTGAGCTTCTCAAGAAAGCTCCCCTAACAACGGACAGAGTGTCTTGCCATACAGTTAAAACTAGAAGTCCTGTCACGAAATGCGCGCTTATCTAGGCTTAATTGCGCGTAGGAATTGCGCACAATTTCCATATCAAATGACATCCAAAGCATGCCTGGGTCTCCTGTTACTCGTAGCAAACACAGGCAATGTTTCGGCCAATGGACCTCCGGGTTACCCGGAGGTCCATTGGCTGAAACACTGTTTGTGCACAGGCCATATGTACGTAATTGGATATCCTTCCTATGGTCATAACGCGTAGATTAACGCGCAGATCAACGTGCTATTTGTGCGCATTTCAGGACAGGACTTCTAGTTTTAGCTATATGTTCCGAACCTTTCTGAAGAAAATCATTCTTTCGGAAGGACAGCCTATAGGTAAAGTAATTCACTATTTCTTTTGTGTTGAATTCCATCAACGCGGATCGCCCCATCTCTACTGTTTCTTCTGGATCCAGAATACACATCAGATGAAGGTAAACTCTGATGAAGATGTGAGAGATTTTGTCAACAGGTATATAAACTGCAACCTACCAGATCAAGAATCTAAACATGTGGGGCACGAGATTGTCAGTAGTGTACATGAGCACAGAAAACAGGACTCCAAAACATGTCAGAAGACAGGAACTACATGCCGATTCAATTTCCCTCGCCCTCCATTATATGCAACATTCATCTGTCCCCCCAAAACTACATTCGAAGACTTCCCCGGTCTCTCACCTGACGAATATGCTATTACAGCAAAACAAAAAAAAAACGCTGTAAAAGCTGTTAACCCTTTACCCAACGTAACGGCCAAAACCGGCCAGCGCTATTCTCAAAAATCGCCAATTAATTTTCAAAATATTTTCATTTTTTGTCTCAAAAACATAGGTTATGACCCCTCGTTGGAACGAGCTCGTCGAGCTCGTTCCAACGAGGGGTCATAACCTATGTTTTTGAGACAAAAAATGAAAAAAATTAGTTATTCAAGAATTTTTTTTGCAAGTGTCGTCTGCTTTTCATGTTAGGTAAAGGGTTAAGGAAGTAAAATGATAATGTGATAAGGGTACCTCAGAAGAGGTTATGGATGCAGTTGGCGTCACACAACAAGCATTCCAGGATGTCTCGAGCATTTTGTCAAAACGTACTCACTTATTTTAGAAAGGCTGCCAAATGATGTGTGGATTAATAATTATAATCCAACATTACTACAATCCTGGAATGCTAATATGGACATGTATGTCGTTTCATACATTTCCAAGTCCGAAACAGAGATTGGAGCAATCCTAGAAAGAGCAAACAAAGAAGCGACAGGTCGCAATTTGGATGCACAGGAAGCCATCATGAGGAAAACAGGCGGGGTGTATTTTAATCACCGCGAGATCGGTGCTCAGGAAACAGTTTACAGACTCTGCGAGTTGCTCCTGAAAGAACGTTCTGGAAAGATGCAATTCATTCCTGTTGGCAGAAATACAGTGAGGATGAGTCTACCATTTTCGGTCATTCGATCACGGCAGGCTGAGTCAGAAGATGTCGGGTTTACAAGTTTGATCGACAAATACAGAGCGAGACCCGACACAGAAGAATTTTCTAGCATGTGTCTGACTAAAAATGGGTATATATTTGAAAAATCACATGTTAGTGAACTCGTCTTTGAACCTTCAATGCAATGGTGGTGTAAAAGCGGTGCAACAACTCAGCACCATTTAGATTTTACTGAGGCGAATTTTCAGAAACTGGGTTCATCTCTAAAGACAAAAATGTACATGTGGTTGGGAACGTGTAATCTAACATCTAAAATGGGGAAATATATTTATCAGAAGGATATCCCTCGAACAAGCAGTATGATTTCTTGTTTCCGACAAATTGTTAATTCAGTGCATCAATTTCCAGATGCAGACCTGTTTTTTTCTGGGTTTTCCACCGATGTCCATTTTCCGATGGAATCTTTCTGAAGGCCACACTTTGCCTGAACAGTTTACAGAGGCAGATATAAAATTACAAAGAGGGATAGATTTACTAAATGCATGGAAATGTTCTTATAACAGCGGAAACAAATTAATTCCAATCTCTGTTTGGATAGTGCCCATTCCACACCAACACTTGCGCGTGTTTGGTTGAACCGTGTTGTGGAATCAATGATAGACTAATATCTCGCCCTTGTAATGCTCATACAGTAAATGTAATAATCCGCACGATGGCATTATTATATGTTTAACTTACTGCTTCATTCGCTGTATATTGTCATGATATACAGTCGAACAAAACGAAGGCATGCTGATGACGGCATTATTACTTCCTTATGTTAACTGAACTTTCCATCAACACGCAAAACTCATTCGATACTTTCTCATAAGACATTGTCGATTATTGTATTACTAGTATTGCTAGTAGTCATATTCAGTCAATGCCCTTCGACATAATGTATTATTACTACTATAGCGTGTCGTCCTCAAAAAATCCTGTTCCTATTACTGCTTTTTAAAGTAAGCATTCCAGAGATGGAAGTTTGGGACATTCTCGTGTCGGTGGTTCGACATACTGTCACCGTGTATTCGTAATCAACCATTTATATAAATTTTTTAATTATTTTTTATTCTTTTAAACTAGACTCACCAAGTCTAAAAACCATCAGGTTGATTTATACTTTGTCATTTGCCTTTTATCCTCACTCATTACTATTCAGACCACTCCTGTCTTTGTGATATCTATTCATATTTAGCATTTTACTTTCTGTCGTTTTCTCGTCACTATATAGCCTTAGCTGTCGATGTGGCATAAAATACCAATCCAAAAATACCCCAGCCCCCCCCTCCCCCCCAAAAAAAAGAAAAAAAAATCGGGGGATATAACCGTGGCACTCTCTGTGCGTCTGTAGACAGAGTTGATTTCTGGTCTATAACTAAAATTCCCTTGACCGATTGACATAAAACTTGGCATGTGGGCTTGGTGTGCTATCGTATGTGTTCAAGTTTGTGACTCACGAAAACAAATTGATCCATTTTGATGGAAGTCAGCGTTTGCATCTTAACAGTATGGTATTATATCAAGACCTTCCATCATTTCTATAAAATTGTGTTTCAAGATCTGTTGCGCATGGTCGCACCTCTAGCGCTCTGAACCTGTCCTGCAATTTTTCCAAATAAGCATTTAATGATAATGCGTATTCAAGTACTTTTAACTGGAAATATATTGTAAAATCACAAAGTAAATTGGAATATACACCTGTCGTCAGTGCACAAAATCAAAAAGCAAGTTAAAATATGCCAGCCAAGATGAGTCGAAGCAGAAAGTCAAGTCGCATGAGGTTATACCACACATGATGATTGGTGGGGAAAAGTTGAAAATGCAAGCAAAAAAAATATTATTTTATAGGAACTGTGAGACTTCTTACCGATAACAACCGAGAACATAAAGAGATAATACTTAAAGATGAAAATAAATGTTTATTGCTAGCATATGGGTACTCTATTTATGTAAACATAGTAAGAAATCGACTTTAAAGTAGACATGTCTGTTGGGAAGGAGGTTATTTGTGAAACCCCGAATTCGGCACTGAACCGAGAAGAGACTACTTTCCGAGAACAAAATAAAATAATATTTAACGATGCAAACAGAAGTTTACTGTTAGCGTTTTGAGCATATATGTACTCTATATTATATAAAAAAAATAATAACATAACAATTTCAAACCAGCCAAGTTTATGGTGAAGCCACCATGGTGAAGGGGATTATTTATTGATCCGCACATTCTGAGCCGAACCGAGAAGAGTCTACTCTACTCACCGAGAACAAAATAAAATATTATTTAAAGATGAAAATAAAAGTTTAATGTTAACGTATAGAGCATGTGTGTAATTTATATTATGTAAAATTCAGTAAACAAACAATTTTAAACCAGCCATGCGTATGGTGATGGATTTTGTCAGCTCGGTCTGGACAATACACGGTGCTTCGACAGTGATCGGTCGACCAATCAAGTCGGTGGATCCTACGGACAATGGGCCTATGGCTGTGTGCATCGGAATATTGAATACGATGCCCCCCCCCCCCCCCGCACCCCAAGCTGGTTCTAGACGACTCAACCCTACCTCAGTTCTTTGGGCAGTCAACAGCAACATACCAATATTTTAGACAATCAGCAACGTTTGTTTCCGATGACGGGTAAGATTCCAATTATGGGACTACCTAAGACAGGGATAGCTGCCACCATTAATCGAACACTATACGGTATCAATTTACAAGTACCGGTATAGGTGAACAGACATTTTTTTTTTAAACCAGCCAGGTCTGCGACTTGCATGTAAATGTTGATGAGAATTGTGTTTCTTTATTATGTGAAAAAAAAAACGAAACAAATTTAAAGCAGCCGAAGTCTGTGATGATAGAAATTATTCATTAATCTCGTATTCACACCGAGGAGAGACTACTTACCGAGAACAACAAACGCGATTTACTGCATGAAATTACATGCTGTGAGTGTTAATTGACAGTCATAATATTGTTATCGGTGAACAGTGTCTTCTCGGTGCAGCTGCGAATATGAGATTGACAATAATACCCATCACCATTGACTTAACTGGTCTAAAATTGTTTTCTTATTTTTACACAATATAGGGTACCTATATGCGAACAATTAGTATTTATCTTAAACTCCTATTTTAGAGCCAAGTTGGCCAAATTTTCGCACATTATATAGAAGAACAGGACAGTAAACGCGGGGTTTATGACAAACGCCTGCGCCATCACTACTTATCTCCATGAATGTTTGCTGATTGTGATCAAAATTGTTCTGTGCTGTGCAGTAAACTATGGTGTTGCCACATATGTGACAGGAAAATTCTCCCTGCAAGTAAACCTGTCGAAGCCGTCGTAAACAACTTGGGACTTGCATCATCTGAATACACTGCTGAAACTGGAATGGCAGTTCATATCGCCGCATCTCCCCTTTGTTAAAATGAATGGTGGCATTACCGGATGGGGACAACATGATGTTATCGGTTCTGTAGTTTCGGTACCATCAGATATTGTCCAAACAATATATACATTGTTGCATTGCCAGGATCCCAATAAGTTGATCCAAGTGACACTTGAAAGGAAATTGTCATTTTAACATCACCGTGTTGGTGTCGATTAGGTTAAAACAGCATTAGAGCTGTCGGAAGGACACAATCGACTAGCTGAGTGAGTGACAGTCCCGTGTTCAGGACACGACGGAAATAGTAATTTAGAAATTAAACAGGATAGCCAGCGGGATAACACATTTCGATATGAAGGAACAGAACTTAATGGAATCCAATATGACACCTACTGCACCCAATTGGTATTGTGCAGGAGCGGTTTGATCACACAATGGAGAGAGCATGTTGTGTTGCTTCTGCATGAGGTAATCGAATCTGCCAGTCAAAATTCTGCAGGACAAATACAACGAAACTAGTTGTTTTCCTGTACAGTTTCCTGGTAACAATTGAACATTCAGTCATGCTAACTTTACATCGATATTTTCTCTCCAGAGTGATGAACGCTGACATCCGTTTCTCAAGTGATATCTCCTACCTGTCTTATGCTCAGCACTCGAATAAACTACATCACGTGATATCGCAAGTGTCTATTACACTGAGAAAGGGAACTCGGCGCCAAAATGTTGGTGAAACTGTTATAGCTGAAATGCTAACTGATCCAAACTTCCTAAGAACTATCTTGAAAGAGTATAAGGCCTTCAAGTACCTGAAGTCGACCTGAGGTACTCCACCCTATTGGTAATCGACATTAAATAATTTGTTTGCCATGCTTCAACACCTTGGCAAGCACATCTGTGTTTCTGAAGAAAAGTATTCTTGGTTGAAAAAAGATATTGAGCATACGTATTAATGTATCTGGTTTTATGTAAGCTCACTATGTACACTTGTTATTGCATGGAACAGAAAATGGAACTCCAACAGGTTGCAGTAACGTGTGTCCCATACCTTTTGTCAACCAATATCTGACAACAAAAAGATAGATATTTAAATCAACATTTTCATTGTTTAAAGATTATGAGCCAAACTATCTCCCCTAGAGGACACACACACACACACACACACACACACACACACACACACACACACACACACACACACACACACACACACACACACACACACACACACACACACACACACACACACACACACACACACACACACGCGCGCACACACACACACACACACACACACACACACACACACACACACACACACACACACACACATAGATATCTGTATATTTGAATTTATCAAAGAAATATGTGGCAATGCTATTTATTATATTTATTCTGTCTTTTAAATGTATCTTTTGTCGCAACGATATAGCTTTAGCTGCTGATGTAGCGTTAAGCACCAATAAATAAATCTAAATTGATCAGCACATGTTTTGACTATAAAGAAATGAATTCAGCTACGAAAAGCTCCGCGTACATTCGAAACAGGCAGGTGTCATAAACTGAATTTCACTTCTCACAGAAAACAACTAAAAGTTAAATCTAAAATATCCCTGCACTTTTTAAAAGTTGTTGGTAGCACTGATTGCGGTGCTGATCAAAAAAACATTACGCCATCTCTATACATCACTCCGTAGATCAATATTAGACTACAGTTGTACATCAAACCACTTGATGCAATTCATAATTGTGGTATTAGAATCAGCTTTGGTGCTTTTCGCACTTCACCGATAGAATCAATTGCTCGTTGAAGCAGTGAAGCCTTCTCTTGAAAAGCGCAGAAATAAACTGTCACGCCAATATGTTTCTAAACTGTTGACTAATCCATCAAACCCCGCTTATTATTGTGTCTCCAAACCACAAATTGTTCATTTTTTAACAGACGCCAGAAACATATTCCTCCTTTGGGAATTAGAATTAGGCTCCATGTGGAGTCCACAACTTGAATCCGATTCGATAAAAGAAAACTTTCAATCATATATAATAATCCACCTTGGCATCTCAGAAAACCAATTTTTATTTTGGACGTTGCTTCTTCCAAAATGTCAAAGCCAAATTCTTTGGAGTTTTAAACAAAATATGCTGAATTGAAGTTTAGACACAGTGGGTATACAGCTTTATTACTTCCCAAAGTGTGATTTACTGGGATTTCCCGCTTTGATTATAAACGATAACTTCACAAGTGAATTATGCAATCAACAATTGTGTCATGTATCGTGCGCGCAAACGAAGACGCTTTGCTGCGGGTGTAATGGGGATATTGTTTTGTTTCTTTGCTTTTTTAACCCTCTACCTAACATGAAAAGCAGACGACACTCGCAGAAAAAAATATTGATCAACTTTTAATTTCATTTTTTGTCTCAAAAGCATAGGTTATGACCCCTTATTGGAACGAGCCCGATTAGCTCCTTCCAATGAGGGGTCATAACCTATTTTCAGAAACAAAAAATGAAAAATTAATTGGCGATTTTTGAGAATAGCGCTGGCCGGTTTTGGCCGTTATGTTAGGTAAATGGTTAAATAATATAATTATCGTTAATAATGAAAAGAAATAAACAGAGTAATCGCTTGACTGGACAGGTTACGTGAAATAATTCATTCGAGGCGAGGGACTATAATGTAAAACACTCGTGCGCATTCGCGTACTCGTGTTTGTACAACGTCCCTCACCTCTCATGAATTATTTCACGTAACCAGTCCAGTCAAGCGATTACTCTCTATTTATTTTTACAGCTAAAGATAAAGATTTTACAACTTGAGCTTGAACACATCGCGGATGTCGTTTATATCCGACTCTCTTTCCTCTTTGCCAGCTGAAAGAACCCTCTCTTTTTGGAACTTTGTGAGAAGCTGAATACTCCACGTCTGTCCGATATGATATGTTTTGCTGGTAACCTCGTCATTATCTCTGGAAACATCGGGGTAGGCAGTACAGCGAAACAGACGTTAATCAAGCAGATCACTAATTTTACAATTCCTTTTAGTGATTGTAAATCAAATATCGGTAATTACATCAAATCTATATGGAAAGCGATATGGGATGGAGCGACAATTAACAACCTCCATCACTTCCGAATTACTGTAACAGATAAGTATCTGTAGATAAACCTTTGTAGAATTCTGACACCATGTTATATTCCACCATATAAGAATTACACGTTCCTTTATGTTACACAGTAATATGCCACAAGCATGTGTTTCTTGTCAGCAGGATTTGACAGTGGGGTACATCCGTTTCACTCTACAGATCTTAACCTTGGCACACGGGGCATTCTTAATGTAGCGGCTCTTCGAGACATATTTTACAACACAAATTCTCACAAAAAGCTGTCGTTTCTCATGGAAATCAACTTTACACAGCATTCCTTGAAGAATTGGTCTCATTTGGAACATTCTTATACATTGCACTGATTTTAACAATGTCAGAGGGCAATATTTCACAGTTGGATCTCTAAAAGGTATATTTTATCTTACGAGCCCGCGCAAAGTTCTCTTCATTTTGAAATCAATGAACCTTTTTAATAAGTTTTAAATTGTTTTTACTCTTTCAAACTAGACACTTCAACTCATAAACTGAACAGGTTGATTTTTTAAGGTATACACATTCCTTGTGTCACAACTCATTACTTTTACTCTTTATACCACAGTCTTTGCCATTTCTATTATAATTATTTCATATTTTCTTTCAATCAGTTTACTTCATATTTGAATTGTTTACTTTTAATGTTTCTCGCCTCGATATAGCCTTTGCTGCTGATGTGGCATTAAGCACCAATAAACCAATAACTTTTGTTTTCGTTACTGTGTTCACTTAATTTTATTCTTCATAATAATCAAGTTCGTTTTATTTATTTCATGGAAGATAATGTTTTACATGTATTTTAGAACACATACTTTTCATCGCTATTATATAGCTTTAGCTGACAATGTGGCGTTAAACACCAATAAATTAAGAGAACACATACTTTGGATCGCCCTGATATAGCCTTAGCTGCTGATGTAGCGTTAAGCACTAGTAAATAAATAAATAAATAAATATCTCAGTGGAGCCGTGTTATAGTCTCTCAGTATTTGGTAGTTTCAAGTTTTCCAAGCAATATTCAGGACATGTTTTCCTTGAACGAAGAAAGGAAGCAGAGTGCAAATTTGTTATGATCTGCTGGCAGTCATAATCACACCCATTTAGTTATAATTATTATTATTATTATTAAGTTGTTCTTTTTTATTTTGCTTATCAAAGCTTGAACGTTGCAATCGAGAAACATATTCTCTTCTGAAAATCGGTTTAGCATAACGATTTAATTTACTGGAATATGTGACGGGCTAAACACTTCACAAACTGCAAAATTAGAGGTTATAGCATGGTCAGTTTCATGTCGACAGCGATATCAGCTCGAAATAACGTCATATCAATCTGAGACTGAAGTTACCGAGGGCCCATATCTCAGCCGATTTGAAACTAACTGAGTAATGACGCCTTTATTTATTAAACTAAAACAAATAATTACATAATATTTGACGTCATATCGGCCGACCTCATAATGGACAATGCGGAGAAAGAAAATCATATCTAATTAACTAGATTATTTTGAAATCACGTTCCAGTTTTCAACAATCGTTTTAAACCATTAACCCTCAACCCAACGTAACGACCAAACCGGTCAGCTCTGTTTACAAAGTCGTCAATTAATTTTCATTTTATTTAATTTTTTTGTCTAAAAAAAACATAGATTATGTTCCCTCTTTGGAACGAGCCAGTCGAGCTCGTTGCAATGAGGTGTCATATCCTATGCTTTTGATGCAAAAAAAATGAAGAAAAAAAGTAATTTAAGAATTTTGTTAACGAGTGTCGTCTGCTTTTCATGTTAGGCAAAGGGTTAAACAAGCTTAGCGTGACGAAAAATAATAAAACTGAGATAACAACACTGTCATAAAACGGGAATACTAAAAAACAAGTCAGAAAACCATAAAGACAAACATTTCATTTTTTCTTGCTCTATAACATACTAAAATTTCATGATAATCTGACGTTTATTTTGCATGACGCTGACGTCAATCACGTTACCCTTATATTCAGCCATAACTGCTGAGAATCTCTAGGTCGGTATCCAGCATCTCTAGGTTGGTACCCAGAATCCCTAGGTCGGTACCCAATTTTTAGATAAGGTTTTCGTTAGAGATGATGTATCTAAAATTATAAAGTGTGTGTGTGTGTGTGGGGGGGGGGGGGGGGGTGGGGGGGGGGGGGGGGGCGAGGGGGGGGGGGATTTAGAAGTTCATATCAACCCTTTAACCAACGAATCGGCCGCATCCTCCCGCATAATATGCAAATTCAGCAGTTGAAAAAAATATTATTTTTAAAAATTTATTATTTTAAATATAATTTTTTAATTTTTAAAAAAAAAGTCAACAAAACCATATCATGTGACCCCACGTTGGAACGAGCTCGTCGAGATTGTTCCAAAGAGGGGTCACATGATATGGTTCTGTTAATTTTTTTTGAAAAAAATTTAAAAATGATATTTAAAATAATAAATTTTGATATCGACTGCGTTGGGTAAAGGGTTGAAAGAGCAAGATAAAACGTTAAAACATATGTTGTTTTGGGCAAAGGTAGGATTTTGAAAATATTGAAATGTCTTGCACTAGATCATTCAACCCACAAACAAGTTACACAGTTTCACAGATGTAAATGGAAAAATGAGGGAGTTCTCCGAGTTGCGGCTTTGGCGTTGTTATTTTCTTTAAAGCTAAAGTGATGATAAATCGAAAAACTAGAAAACCTATATATTTGAGTTCTACAAAATATTAAATGGCACGAGAATATGACGTCATTTAAGTTATGACACTAAAGTCAATGTACTAGAGGATAGAGTACTGGGATAGTGTACTGGAATAGTGTACTGGGATAGAGTACTGGGATAGTGTACTGGGATAGTGTACTGGGATAGTGTACTGGGATAGTGTACTGGGATAGCGTACTGGGATAGTGTACTGGGATAGTGCACTGGGATAGCGTACTGGGATAGTGTACTTGGATAGCATACTGGGATAGTGTCCTGGGATAGTGTACTGGGATAGTGTACTGGGATAGTGTACTGGGGTCGTGTACTGGGATAGCATACTGGATAGTGTACTGGGATAGCATACTGGGAGAATGTACTGGGATAGCGTACTGGGATAGTGTACTGGGATAGTGTACTGGGATAGTGTACTGGGATAGTGTACTGGGATAGTGTACTGGGATAGCATACTGGGATAGTGTACTGGGATAGCATACTGGGAAAGTGTACTGGGATAGAGTACTGGGATAGTGTACTGGGATAGTGTACTGGGATAGTGTAATGGGATGGTGTACTGGAATGGTGTACTGGGATAGTGTACTGGGATAGTGTACTGGGATAGTGTACTGGGATAGCATACTGAGATAGTGTACTGGGATAGTGTACTGGGATAGTGTACTGGGATAGTGCACTGTATAGTGTACTGGGATCGTGTACTGGGATAGTGTACTGGTATAGCATACTGGGATAGTGTACTGGGATAGTGTACTGGGATAGTGTACTGGGATAGTGCACTGGGATAGTGCACTGTATAGTGTACTGGGATCGTGTACTGGGATAGTGTACTGGTATAGCGTACTGGATAGTGTACTGGGATAGCATACTGGGATAATGTACTGGGATAGCGTACTGGGATAGTGTACTGGGGTAGCATACAGGGATAGAGTACTGGGATAGTGTACTGGGATAGTGTACTGGGATAGCATAATTCGATAGTGTACTGGGATAGTGTACTGGGATAGAGTACTGGGATAGTGTACTGGGATAGTGTACTGGGATAGTGTACTGGGATAGAGTACTGGGATAGTGTACTGGGATAGAGTACTGGGATAGTGTACTGGGATAGTGTACTGGGATTGTGTACTGGGATAGCGTACTGGGGAAGCATACTGAGATAGTGTACTGGGGCAGAGTACTGGGATAGAGTACTGGGATAGTGTACTGGGATAGAGTACTGGGATAGTGTACTGGGATAGTGTACTGGGATAGTGTACTACGATAGGGTACTGGGATAGAGTACTGGGATAGAGTACTGGGATAGTGTACTGGGATAGAGTACTGGGATAGTGTACTCAGATAGCGTACATGGATAGTGTACTGGGATAGAGTACTGGGATAGTGTACTGGGATAGCGCACTGGGATAGTGTGCTGGAATAGTGTACTGGGATAGTGTACTCGGATAGCGTACAGGGATAGTGTACTGGGATAGAGTACTGGGATAGTGTACTGGGATAGCGTACTGGGATAGTGTACTGGGATACCGTACTGGGATAGTGTACTCGGATAGCATACAGGGATAGTGTACTGGGATAGAGTACTGGGATAGTGTACTGGGATAGCGTACTGGGATAGCGTACTGGGATAGTGTACTGGGATAGTGCACTGGGATAGCGTACTGGGATAGTGTACTTGGATAGCATACTGGGATAGTGTCCTGGGATAGTGTACTGGGATAGTGTACTGGGATAGTGTACTGGGGTAGTGTACTGGGATAGCGTACTGGGATAGTGTACTGGGATAGCATACTGGGATAGTGTACTGGGATAGAGTACTGGTATAGTGTACTGGTATTGTGTTCTGGGATAGTGTACTGGAATAGTGTACTGGGATAGTGTACTGGGATGGTGTACTGGGATGGTGTACTGGGATAGTGTACTGGGATAGTGTACTGGGATAGTGTACTCGGATAGCATACAGGGATAGTGTACTGGGATAGAGTACTGGGATAGTGTACTGGGATAGCGTACTGGGATAGTGTACTGGGATAGAGTACTGGGATAGTGTACTGGGATCGTGTACTGGGATAGTGCACTGGGATAGTGTACTGGGATAGTGTACTGGGATAGAGTACTGAGATAGTGTACTGGATAGAGTACTGGGATAGTGTCCTAGGATAGTGTACTGGGATAGAGTCCTGGGATAGTGTACTGGGATAGTGTACTGGGATAGTGCACTGGGATAGTGAACTGGGATAGTGTCCTGGGATAGAGTACTGAGATAGTGTACTGGGATAGAGTACTGGGATAGTGTACTGGGATAGCGTACTGGGATAGTGTCCTGGGATAGAGTACTGGGATAGTGTACTGGGATGGTGTACTGGGATGGTGTACTGGGATAGTGTACTGGGATAGTGTACTGGGATAGTGTACTCGGATAGCATACAGGGATAGTGTACTGGGATAGAGTACTGGGATAGTGTACTGGGATAGCGTACTGGGATAGAGTACTGGGATAGTGTACTGGGATAGTGTACTGGGATAGCGTACTGGGGTAGTGTACTGGGGTTGTGTACTGGGATAACGTACTGGGATAGTGTACTGGGATAGCATACTGGGATAGTGTCATGGGATAGTGTACTGGGATAGTGTACTGGGATCGTGTACTGGGATAGTGTACTGGGATAGTGTACTGGGATAGAGTACTGAGATAGTGTACTGGATAGAGTACTGGGATAGTGTCCTAGGATATTGTACTGGGATAGAGTCCTGGGATAGTGTACTGGGATAGTGTACTGGGATAGTGCACTGGGATAGTGAACTGGGATAGTGTCCTGGGATAGAGTACTGGGATAGTGTACTGGGATAGTGTACTGGGATAGTGTACTGGGGTAGCGTACTGGGATAGTGTACTGGGATAGTGTACTGGGATAGTGTACTGGGATAGAGTACTGGGATAGAGTACTGGTATAGTGTACTGGGATAGTCTACTGGGATAGAGTACTGGGATAGTGTACTGGGATAGCATAATGGGATAGTGTACTGGGATAGAGTACTGGTATAGTGTACTGGTATAGTGTTCTGGGATAGTGTACTGGGATAGCGTACTGGATAGTGTACTGGGATAGCATACTGGGATAATGTACTGGGATAGCGTACTGGGATAGTGTACTGGGATAGCATACTGGGATAGTTTACTGGGAGAGGGTACTGGGATAATGTACTGGGATAGTGTACTGGGATAGCGTACTGGGATAGTGTACTGGGATAGTGTACTGGGATAGGGTACTGGGATAGTGTACTGGGATAGAGTACTGAGATAGTGTGCTGGGATAGTGTACTGGGATAGTGTATTGGGATAGTGTACTGGGATAGGGTACTGGGATAGTGTACTGGGATAGTGTACTGGGATAGTTTACTGGGATAGGGTACTGGGATAGTGTACTGAGATAGTGTACTGGATAGAGTACTGGGATAGTGTACTGGGATAGTGTACTGGGATGGTGTACTGGGATAGAGTACTGGGATAGTGTACTGGGATAGCGTACTGGGATAGTGTACTGGTATAGAGTACTGGGATAGTGTACTGAGATAGTGAACTGGGATAGCATACTGGGGTAGTGTACTGGGGTAGTGTACTGGGATAGCGTACTGGGATAGTGTACTGGGATAGCATACTGGGATAGTGTCATGGGATAGTGTACTGGGATAGTGTACTGGGATCGTGTTCTGGGATAGTGTACTGGGATAGTGTACTGGGATAGAGTACTGAGATAGTGTACTGGATAGAGTACTGGGATAGTGTCCTAGGATAGTGTACTGGGATAGAGTCCTGGTATAGTGTACTGGTATAGTGTTCTGGGATAGTGTACTGGGATAGTGTACTGGGATAGTGTACTGGGATGGTGTACTGGGATAGTGTACTGGGATAGCGTACTGGATAGTGTACTGGGATAGCATACTGGGATAATGTACTGGGATAGCGTACTGGGATAGTGTACTGGGATAGCATACTGGGATAGTGTACTGGGATAGTGTACTGGGATAGTGCACTGGGATAGTGAACTGGGATAGTGTCCTGGGATAGAGTACTGGGATAGTGTACTGGGATAGTGTACTGGGATAGTGTACTGGGATAGTGTACTGGGGTAGCGTACTGGGATAGTGTACTGGGATAGTGTACTGGGATAGTGTACTGGGATAGTGTACTGGGATAGTGTACTGGGATAGAGTACTGGGATAGAGTACTGGGATAGTGTACTGGGATAGTGTACTGGGATAGAGTACTGGGATAGTGTACTGGGATAGCATAATGGGATAGTGTACTGGGATAGAGTACTGGTATAGTGTACTGGTATAGTGTTCTGGGATAGTGTACTGGGATAGTGTACTGGGATAGTGTACTGGGATGGTGTACTGGGATAGTGTACTGGGATAGCGTACTGGATAGTGTACTGTGATAGCATACTGGGATAATGTACTGGGATAGCGTACTGGGATAGTGTACTGGGATAGCATACTGGGATAGTGTACTGGATAGTGTACTGGGAGAGGGTACTGGGATAGTGTATTGGGATAGTGTACTGGGATAGGGTACTGGAATAGTGTACTGGGATAGTGTACTGGGATAGTTTACTGGGATAGGGTACTGGGATAGTGTACTGAAATAGTGTACTGGGATAGAGTCCTGGGATAGTATACTGGGATAGTGTACTGGGATAGTGTACTGTGATAGTGTCCTGGGATAGAGTACTGGGATAGTGTACTGGGATAGTGTACTGGGATAGTGTACTGGGATAGTGTACTGGGATAGAGTACTGGGATAGAGTACTGGGATAGTGTACTGGGATAGTGTACTGGGATAGAGTACTGGGATAGTGTACTGGGATAGTGTACTGGAATAGTGTACTGGGATAGTGTACTGAGATAGCGTACTGGGATAGTGTACTGTGATAGCATACTGGGATAGTGTACTGGGATAGAGTACTGGTATATTGTACTGGTATTGTGTTCTGGGATAGTGTACTGGGATAGTGTACTGGGATAGTGTACTGTGATGGTGTACTGGGATGGTGTACTGGGATAGTGTACTGGGATAGTGTACTGGGATAGTGTACTGGGATAGCATACCGGGATAGTGTCCTGGGATAGTGTACTGGGATAGTGTACTGGGATAGTGTACTGGGATAGTGTACTGGGATAGAGTACTGGGACAGTGTACTGGGTTAGTGTACTGGGATAGTGTACTGGGATAGTGTACTGGGATAGTGTACTGGGATTGCGTACTGGAATAGTGTACTAGGATAGTAACACATTTTTAGATATGACTGTTGTTGGGGATTATATTTTTCAAACATTTCAGAAAGATTAGCTTTAAAAAGAGGTTGAAGTTAAAATCTTTAAAAAAATCCATAACATCTAGCTCCTCCCATTTATTAATATATTTTTAATGGGGTTCAACGACACTTTTGACAGTCAGTATCACCTCTTGTCGGACAGTTTTACTGGTAGATTAAGCCATAGCACCCTGAGAGAACCACCGAGCAACGGCGAACAATTGCCAGACTCCCCAACGTACTAACTTTATTTAAGCAGGATTAGCATTGGTTGAAGACAAAGTGCAGCATCGACATGCAGTATACCTTAGTACACAGCGCCACCTTACCTCAACGTGAGCAGTCAGGATTCAGTGCCTTTCCCAAGAAAACAAGGTACAGTCACCACTGGTAAAAGTTGACGGAGCGAACTGGTATGGGTTCAATATCGAGTATGAGACTCATTACTGTTAATTACAGCTTGACAACGCCTTCCCCATGCTCCCAATCAGGTTCCTGGTGGTCCTTTGTGGGATGTTGTTCCATTCGTGGACCAGCATGGCACCAAGTTCCCGAAGCGTTCTTGGTTGGACTGGACGGGTTGAAATTGCAAGCTGCAACTCATTCTAGACATGTTCGATTGGATTGAGGTCAGGGTATCTTGCTGGCCAGTTCATACGCCCAATCCCCCCCCCCCCCTTTATCGGTGCTTCCCGACAGCATGGGCAACAGCATTATCGCCCATCAGAACGAATCTATCACCCACTGCACCTGCATACACTCTGACGTAGACATCCAGGATCTCATCAATATACCGCTGTGCAGTCAATGTACCACTTCAAGGACACAGGGCACTGTACGTCCATCCCTGCTGATGCCGCCCCAAACCATGATTGATCCTCCACCATAGCGGTCATGCTCAGCAATGTTGGCTGCATGGAGTTGCTCTCCTGAGCTTCTCCATACCCTCGAACGCCTATATGTGTGGTCTAGGCAGGACCTTGAATCATCTGTAAAAAGGACAGGTCGCCAATCTTCTCTGGTCCATCCAACGTGGTTCATGGTCCATTCATATCGTGCCTGGCGGTGGTTCTGGGACAGCGGAATGGTCTGATCGATCGGAGACTACCTTCGTGAAACCTTGCGCAACCTTGCGCGGATAGTCTGCGGCGAAACATTTACCCCGGATGCATTCTGAATGTAATTGCGAAGCTGGGTTGCTGTGGCAAAGCGATTCCTACGGGTCTGAATGATCAAAAAACGGTCTTCAGCTGCAGATGTTGTCCTGTCTCTGCCACCACCATGCCCTCTTACTGGTGTGCCATACTGCTGAAATCTTTCCTAGGCTCTGGTGATCACCGTGTGGTGCACCCCAAGGGCTTCATCAACCTGACGATGGGTAGCCCCCTGCTCCACCATCCCTACAGCCTGCCACATTTCTGCTTCAGACAAATGTCTTCTTACATTTACAATATTCAATCAATAAATCACAAGGGTTTGTGTTGAAATGAAGATTGAATACCCTACACATGTCATGTGCATCTAGACAGTACACGAACACATCATGAAAATCAAGGGGTACATGCTTTCCATGACTGTCACGAAAGGTCTGCCTGTCACGAGAGCTAATATAAACACCTGGACCGTCTCAATACATTCCATAATCCTATCCCTCAAAAATATCGCAAATATGTCACAAGCAAATTTCACAATGGTGTGTCAATTATTTGGTGCTTAGCAAATTTTGAGTAGTATATATATATAAGATTTTGTAAAAAAAAAATATACAAAGTTAAATTTCGCATCGCTCTCATCCCGCAGGAATATATTTTTTGAAAACAAATTGTTGTCTGCATGAGTATTTCTTATTTCTAATTAGTGGCTTAAAGGAAAGTACATGTAAGTTTGGTCTCATGAAAAAGAAAGAAAGAAGAAACAAAGAAAGGAAAAAAAAGGATCATTACACCCTACACATGTCATGTGCATCTAGACAGTACACGAAAACGTCATGAAAATCAAGGGGTACATGCTTTCCATGACTGTCACGAAAGGTCTGCCTGTCACGAGAGCTAATGTAAACACCGGGGACCGTCTCAATACATTCCTCAATCATATCCATCAAAAATATCGCAAATATGTCACAAGCAAATTTCACGATGGTGTGTCAATTATTTGGTGCTTAGCAAACTTTGAGTAGTATATATATATAAGATTTTGTAAACAAAATATACAAAATTAAATTTCGCATCGCTCTCCTCCCGCAGGGATATATTTTTTTTGAAACAAATTGTTGTCTGCATGAGTATTTCTTATTTCTTATTAATGGCTTAAGGGAAAGTACATGTAAGTTTGGTCTCATGAAAAAGAAAGAAAGAAGAAACAAAGAAAGGAAAAAAAAAGGATCATTAAAAGTAATTTCAACTGCCTTGAATGACTTAATAACTGAATATGATAAACATTGTATGAGTCTAAACACTCATATGCCCATCCCAACACACGTGAGAAGCATGCATATGTACTTATTTAATCATGTAGTGGTGTTTGCAATCATATTCAGCATCTTTGGCTATATCATGACCACACCATATGTATGAGATCAAATTTAGCCAATTATTTATATCTATGATGGCCACCATAAATGACTTCCGCCCAGGGCGTTGATCAAACAATTCAATTCAAAATATTAAATTTAAGAACTTACACAAATATTCCAACATGAAGAACACTATGTGCCCCTCAGTGGGTCCGATTTAGCCATCAATTCGGGATAGACTGATTTGAGCACCTCTGACTTAAATCGGCATGAAAATAGACTTTTGATAAAGTTATCTCCCTCCAAACTACTAGGAAATTCTAGGAAGATTCGATTAAGAAACACCTATGACATCACTAGAAAATAAAGTCAAGTTTCTCTTTGGTACTTTTAATGAACGGAAACAACAAACAGCACTCTGAGCGATATGTTGCTTTCGTTTATGAAAAGTAATAAAAGGAAACGTTGTTTTTTTTAAGGCAAGCTAACTAGAAGTAACGAATGTCACGGATAATCTGTCTGACGATATTGAATAATCTAATTAAAGAATGAGATTGCAGCACGATCATATGTTTCAAATCTAATAAGAACAATCCAGTCTATAACTTTTGTCGGAATTTTAAAATTTGCTGATAATGCATTCCTTACGATTTCGTCAATGTAGGTAAGCAGGAGAAATCAAGCAAATGCAGGCAATGGTTCTGCCAATGGACCTCCGGGTTTCCCGGAGGTTCATTGGCTGAAACATTGCTTGTGCACAGACCATATGTTCAGAATTTGATAGCCATATTATGGTCATAACGCGTTGATTAACGCGCAGATCGACGTGCTCTTTGTGCGCTTTCATGACAGGACTTCTAGTTTTAACTGAATTCAAGTAAGGATGTGTAATGGTTCTGACTATTTTTTGAGGATAAAGCATATTTAAAAACCCTACTCTCGATTTCGAATAATTATTAATTTTCAACACAAATATTTTTTTCTAAACGTTTTGTGAAATAATGGAAATACGGTCAATACACAAAAACAAAATGCACTATAATAAAAAAGTATTGTATTGTCTTATCAAATAGGTCTCGCTTTCATAATTAAATGAATGCATTCAATCCCTCCAATTGATTTGAAATGCAGTGACGTTGCTATCTATATCCAAAAGGCTAACTATCCGTGGCCTCGCGCTCCCAAATGTTTTTTTTAGGTTTACCCCCTCCCTGCCAGGGTATATATGCAGCAACTAATTCGGCTTTCCTTATTTAGTGACGACGTTCCCTCCTCCTAGATGTGTTTGCGCTACAAAAAATCTGTGTCGATATGAACGTGTGAATGTCATAACACAAGGTTATTATCCCGATTTCCAGTAAATGTTATCTTCTCTACATTATTTATGTATTTAATTCATTATGACTTGTATTAACCCTTTACCTAACATGAAAAGCAGACGACACTTGCAAATATAATTCCTGAATAACTACATTTTTCATTTTTTTGTCTCAAAAACATAGGATATGATCCCTCATTGGAACGAGCTCATTCCAAAACGGAGTCATAACCCATGTTTTTGAGACAAAAATGAAAAAAAATAATGAAAATTAATTGGCGATTTTTGTGAATAGCGCTGGCCGGTTTTGGACGTTACGTTGGGTAAACGGTTAAAATATGAACATAAATTTGACCAAATTGACCTTTGGATAATAAAAAATTGTGTCAGAGTCTGATCTTGTTGGGATAATTTGGTACTGAATATTCTTAATTGTTACATTTGTACAGCTTTTTTTCAAATGGCATATAATTCATATGACAGTCTCCTACATTAGGTCAGTAACTCACATGGACCTATTCTTAACCCTTTAAGAAGCACAATTCATGTCATGCAGGAAAATGCCGTTGCAAGAAATTGAGAAATCTTTGTCCTATTATTTATTTATTTATTTATTTATTTATTTATTTATTTATTTATTTATTTATTTATTTAGGCACAACACGCAATATTGATGACTTAATCTGTTTCAATTAACTCTGCACCCATTAAAAGGGCAAGTTCACAAGAGATGTGTACATTTTCAAAATTCGTTTTAGTGGTTAGCTCACTGGATGCACAAAGACTATATTCATATCGAATCATATACAAAATCAAAATTGTGACCTCAAGCTGGGCGTGCTGCACGATAAATTCATTAAAAAATATATATTTAAATTTATAGTAGACCGTTATTGTTTTTGTGTACACTCTCATTATGTCCATTATTGATTATTATAATTATACCTCATTGAGGGATTTTTACTACGACTCTTATCCTCATTTTAGAAAAAGGGGTGCCGAAGGCCATATGTTTTTTTCAAAAGAGTGGTGCCGAAATTGGGGTGCCCAGGAATATTGCCATTGGATATAGGCTTTTATTATACAGGAGGGAGATAACTCTGCATAAAGATTATGGGAAATCAAGCAATCTAATTGGTTAATTATAATTTATATAAATGATCTAGATAAATGAAACAACAAGAGTACTGGGAATAGGGTAGGAACTACTGGTGTTACGTACCACCTTACCAGTAACAGGATGATACAAAGCATTTGGTAGGTGAATACTATCAACGGTTAGGATGGGATCTATAGGGGAATATACCAACCATACTCTGCTGAAGTTCTGTATTACCAGGCATTGACCCAACCCCAGAATACAGCTCAATAATATGAAGCACCTGGTGGATCAGTAGTATCAAGGGCCAGCAAGAGACCTACAGGGATATGCACAGCCTATGCTATACTACCGTTCTAAACTACCAAGCATTACCCCAACCCCACAAAATCACTAGGTCTACCATAACGTACTACATATACCGGCCATATAATAAAAGAAAGCAATCGGTTGATTAATAGTACCAAGCACTATCAGGGGCCTATAGGTGTATATACCGCCATACTATAGTACCGCTCTAAACTACCAGCGAGAACCCCTACCCACAATACCCCTATGCCTAGCATTGCATACAACCTATACCAGTCATAGGATAATATGAAGCATCAGGTGGATTAATAGTACTAAGGACCAGCAAGAGACCTACAGGGATATGTATAGCCTATATAGTATCCTCAGATTAGTATCCTATAAAAGGTATCCTCGATAAGTATCCTCAAATAATACAATACCGGCTCATAGGTATCCTCAAATACCCGTATGTGCCTTTGTGCTAGGGTGCATTGTGTCACACTGTGCCTTTTCACATAAGCACATATCGGCATATAAACCATGTGCCTTTGTTCTAGGGCACATTGTGTCACATTGTGCTTTTTCACATAAGCACATATGACAAAAAAGGTGTGCCGAAGGTCATATGTTTTTCAAAAAAGGGCTGCTGAAATTGGGGTGCCCGGGGATATTGCCATTGGATAAAGATGTGATGAGAATCGGATCCAAGGGGAGATAAATCTATACGATTAAGTACAGGTTATGGGAAATCAAGCAATCTGATTGGTTATAAATGTTCTAATAAATGAAACAAGAGCACTTAGAACAGGGTCAGAACTAACAAGAATAGACCAGAAATAGCTAAACATGGTAACAATAAGCAAAGCTGTTCCAACTGATAGGCTCTTCTACGCTACTGGAATATACTCTAGAATAAAGAATCATGGCCAGATAAACGATAACTATTGCATATATAGATAGATGCATAGAATTCTGGAAGAAATCGAAATAGTAAAACTTGTCGGGTTGTTTGTGGTAATTATCCAGGGAAGTCGTTCCAGAAAATACTCCTGTACAAAGGAACATACCTTCCGAACATACCCCTGTCCTATAAGAAGGGTTTAGGTAACATAGCAATCGCGTGCTACCATACAAACCAAGATGGCGGCCTCCAAAATGGACGACGGAAACACGTATCACCCTAACAACACGCGCTGCGCATCCGCACTAACACGACGTAACACTATGGAGATGACGTCACAAGATGGCCGCCCACCAGGGTTACCATGACAACACAACATGGCACCACCAAGTCACGTGACATGACGTCACTTCCGGGGTCATCCACCGTGGTCATCCAAATGAGTCCTGTCCGGGTACATGACATACTACTTACTGGAGAAGGAAGAAGGCTAGGAAGAGGGGTGTTTTACGGAGGAGAAGATGCACGGAGAACAATAGGCCATTGTCCTCGAACATAGCCGTTTATTAGATAAGTGACGCTATAACCCAGGCAATCCTACTCGGATGTGACATCCATCTCCGTGATTGAGTTATGAAGCAAGCCCAGAAAGTAACCACCAAACTCCGCTGGCTTGGATTTTGTTTATTTGCTTTCGTTTTGTTGTTTTGTTTTTTTTTGTTTTTTTTTTGTTGTTGTTGATTGTTTTTTTTTTTTTATTGTAACGACCCTTTCAACCTTCAGTTTCATATTGTATCGGACATTGTTACGGGTGAATGAAGAGAGAGTACCCATAGACGATCATGCAGTAACGGTGAGCAATTCTCGGACTTTCTAATTCTAATTTACTAGCTCTGCACCAGCAACACCACCCTGTCCCCACATGGGCAGGAAGGATTAAGTGAGCTGTCTGGGGACACAACGCATTTATTGCGAGGAAGGATTGAACCGTGAACCTTTCGGTTTACAGTTCCGTGCTCTAATCACCGTGCTATACACTGCCTTGGGAACATGACAAAAAGAAACGGGTGAATTCCATGAGAATGTCTGGGAAATTCTCATAGATCAATATAATTATAAATAACTCAAATAATCTTGACATGATGTTGAACTTTTTTTAAACAGTTCGCAACTGAACGAATATCATAGCTTTGAACCGGCACAGAATCTGATCGAAAAGGTTTTCGGTGATGACAAGGCAAAATCATAATATCTGAATATATTCTTGTTCAAGAAATTCCATCCCAAATGATAAGCACCATTCGCTCACAATTGTGTGAAAAAATAATAATCCACTATCACATTTCGTTTTAACAGAAATGGGTTGTGTTCTGAGTAAATGGACCTTAGAGGATATCCAATGAAACCGAAGAAAAACGTCAAAAAAGAACGACGTGGAAATTATGAGCGTGATCAAATAAATTTCAGATTACAAGCACTAGCGGTTTTTTTTTTCTTTTCATTTTCACTTCACGTCACCAAGTCCTGAATTACAGTAATTTAAATAAATTATCTCTGATTACTGTTACTAACTTGAAATTTTACGTTAAAGAAAGAATCACACGTCTCAAAAACCAAACAATGAACCAACAATGAATTGGGCGATTGTTTGGATGTGAAATCACATTCAGTAACTGTTGTTTACTTTGGAGCAAACATCCCTAGGCTTTTTTTTTTTTTTTTGGTTGATTGCTTTGGCGTTATCTGCTCCCACATTAAACTGTGAAATTTAAGTAATAAACTGCGTTGTGCGTAACATTTTGGGGTGAAATGAACATACTCTAAAAATATACTGACGTGAATAAGGTAATTTTATGGCTTCACAACCGTTTTTTCGAAGCTCTGCCAGTAGACGAGAAACGAATGTTTTTTTCCGCACTGCTGCCTTGCCCTTGTTTATGACGTTTCACACACTGAATTGTTTACATAAACGAGTATGTGTTTTCTATTTATAAGTCATTGCGTGACATCGAAATGAAATTTGCAGTGAACGTATGTTTCGAAAACCGTTTTGTTTCCTTTTCATCTGTGCAGGCCTGCGAATTCAATAAATTGTTTAAGAGTTTCCGAGAACCAGGAATGAATATTCGTTGATTTTGTATATCCGTCAACGTCAAGTGAGACGATCGTTAACGATATTTTTTTTTGTTGATATATTTGATGAATTTCGTCCTCCTACAATGCCTGGTTAAGATCTACTGTACACTGCACTAGCCTTCGTATCGTCAGTATCGAGTATCGTATACGGTATAGACTCTGCTAAGTAGTATTGAATTTTCTAATACCAACGATATTCCGAATTTTCCAATCTCTGCCTGTGCAGGAAACCAAAATCCTTTACAGGGCAACAGAACTACCGAGCCACCCGGAAAACACTTTGACCCTGGAGGTCTATTAACTTGTGAATCCATGATGCGACTCCACGTACCTCTAGTTCCACTTGAAATTCTTGTTTTGTTTTTTTTCTACAAATTTGATATCAATAAAATTACACAGCGGAAATTAACTTTCAAAATTTTCATTTAAAACTTTGCAAAACAGGTTTTGGTTTCACTAGTGATTTATTTATACTGAGGTCAAGGT